>JBAMAV010000231.1:0-95467 GCA_037043315.1 Amiota communis
AAAACTTCACCGTAATGAATAACTTTATACCTTTAGGCTAATATAGTAAAATAGCGAGGGTTAACAATGTCAAAGTAAGAACGCACGTTCACAGGTCTACAATTAGTAGCAGCAGCGTTTCCATGGCAGCAGAGAGGATGAGGGGATTATTAGTTTTAAGTAATGGTAGAAGTAAGCCCTTCACGATCACCGTACAATAACCCAATCTGGGTTGCAGACAAAAAGGGGCTTGACGAAAATGGAGTCAAGAAAAAAAGACTGGATCTTAGAAAGTTGAATGAGAAAACTATTGGGGACTCATACCCTATTCCAAATGTGGGTTTATTTTTATCAGATCTGGGGAAATCACAATTCTTTACAACTTTCGATCTAAAGTCAGCTTTCTACCAGATAGAGTTGGCGGATCGTGATCGCGAGAAGACTGCTTTTTCTGTGTGCGGCGGAAATGAAGAATGTCCCGGGAATATTCCAGAGGGCAATTGTGACGTTCTCAGGGATCACGTAGGAAAATGTTGCTTTGTGTACATCATCGATGTTATAATTATTTCTAAAATTCAGGCAGATCACTTGAAACATATTGAAATAGTGTTAATGAATGAAGAATTGGAATACCTTGGAAATATTGAAACAATTCGAGATTTTTCTCAGCCGACAACGTTAACAGGGTTTCGTTCTTTTCTGGGGATGACTGGGTATTACATATGCTTAATTTGTGACTATGCAAAAATAGCAAAACCACTCATCAGTATCCTTAGAGGTGAGTTCGGTAAAGTATCGGTCTCGCAATCGAAGAAAATTAAGATTTCCTTAGATCAATGTCAGCTAGGTGCTTTTGAAAAACTTAAGTCAAAAGCCCTTTGACATGACCACAGACGTGTCCTCACATGGATTGGGTGTGGTCTTGTCACAAGACGGTCGACCTATAACTATGATCTTTCGAACTTTAGGTAAGAAAGAGGAAAATTTTGCTACCAATGAAAAAGAGCTTTTGACCATTGTTTGGGCATTGTTGCATATGGTGCAAAGGATCAAAACATTTTCACAGATCATAAATCCTTGACGTTTACAGTATCGAATGCTAAAATCAAAACATGGATGGCATTCATCGAGGAATATAATGCAACGTGACGCCCTATTACGCCAACACATAAATGCTCTCGATTCTGAATTGGAATTGGATCAGGCCACAATACATAGTGAGGAGTTGACAATGTGGACAAAGCAGTCAATTGTTGTAGAAATATGCTGGAGGCGAAGCAGCGTTTGCTGATTAGGAATTTCGAGGTCTTTGGGAAACGGAGACATTTCATTTCATTTACCGACGGTAATGATCTGCTACGGGCCATGGTTGATGGTATCCATTATGACCTTCAAATCCTTTCACAAATTCAGTATATGGTAGTGGAAATGTTCCCTACGACTACCTTCCGCCATACAACCAAGTGCGTGTTGTATGCGTCTGACCCTAATGATCAGCTGGAAATTATTACTAAGGCACCAACCATTTTGGATGTGAAACAACCCTTCCTACAGCTATTGAATATGTTCTCGGGCATAAGATAACCTTCTAACCGTCGCTTGGGGAATAATACAGAAAGATATGGTACCACCACCAGTCTTATAACCATTCACTATATTGAAAAGCTCATAGATTGCAATAATTGACAGACAGAAATTTGCAGTGTGATCAATATAGCTAATTTTTATTTTATTATTGTTATAAACAGCAAGATCGGAGTTAAAAACTAACGACCTAGCTTAAGAAATATAGCAATGGCATCTAGTGGCCTTCAGCTATATGATACAGTATAAGATAATTATATATATGTATATATTTTTAGAGTATATATGAATAGTGGTTAATTAGAGTTATGAAGTTTTACATATACTTATATAACTTATCTGTTTAAACTAAGGAATGCTAAAATAAATCTGATTTTAATAAATTTTTTAAATTTTACATAGGTAATAATGGTGGCTTATAAGTATGTAACGAATATTTAAATTTTGGGATCGAATATTAGATAATGCAGGGCATACATTAAATATTTGGTCTATTGTTATTTCTGCGTTAGTTTGACAAAGGTGGCATCTGTTGGATTTGGTTGCATCTATGTCTGTGTTGATGTTTGTGTGGCCTAAACGTAGTTTGATTACACTGTGCGACAAAAAAAAAATAGTATGATATTTGATTGAAAAGTATCATTTTTTCGCTCTCTTGGTTATCATAACTTTTAAATGGTACGTGTTAGAAGAAAACCGTTAACTGTTTCGTGTTCGCCATGCGTGTTTTCGTTTGATTGATTCTTGATAATTGGTATTGATCTATGTATTTTGTAAATTGGACTGCTGTCTGATTTTTCATGAATATATGATTATACCAGGTTGATGTATGTTGATGTTTGTCTATTGAGACTTTTTGATCTTATGTTGTTTTTAAGGAGTTTGCTTATATCAGGGAAGTTAGCGTTGTGCGTATATATAAGTGGGTTTTTAGAGGCTGCCTTTGCTTCTTGGTCTGCAATTTCGTTCCCTTTTATTCTTTTGTGCCCTGGAATCCAGAGAAGTATTATTTTGGGGTAAGTAGCAGAAGGAGGGATCTTATGGCTGATTCATAGTAGTTATGGTTTTCAATATTTTTAATTGCTGTCAGAGCGGATAGGGAGTCAGAACAGATTATAAAGCTGCCATGTGTGCGTTTGATTTAGTTAATTGCTTCATATATAGCAATAATTTCAGCAGAATGAAAAGTGGAGTATGGCTGTAATAGTCCAATTTTCATTGAGCTATCTTCGTTTGTTATAGCAAAAGAGGTGTCATGGTTAGATTTAGATCCGTCAGTGTATATAAAGCTGTAGTTCTTGTATGTGTTTTTGATTTCTGAAAAAGTTTATTGAAGATAGAGTGGTGGGTATCATCTTTGTTATACTGGCTGACTTCTGTTATGATGGCATTTGTTGGAATATACCGGTGTTACGGCTGGAGTGGTAATAACTGGGATATGGTGTTTAACACATAGTTTCATCGAATTATAGTTAGCTGATGGGATTTTTTTTTTTATTATTTATGTTTTTTATTTTCGCTACTAATTTGTGTAGGGGGGAGTTGTGAGGGAAGAGTATGCATTTAATAAGTTTTGATGTGAGAAAGTCACGTCGTTCTATAACAGTATTTATATTGGATTCCTCTAGAAGATGTTTAATTGGCGTTGTGCGAAATGCACCTAGGACTATTCTGATAGCTGTGTTTAAAATAGTTTGTATTTTTTTTCAGAGAATAAATTGCTGTGTTGCCATTAAAGGGTAAGCCATAGTCATTTTTTGTTAATAAAATTTCCTTTAATACGGATATATGTGTGTGGGAGTTGTTATTAAATTTGAGACCAGATAAACATTTGATGATAATAAGTTTTTTAGTAAGTGAATTGGCAAGATTTTCAATGTGGTTATTCCACCTGTATTTATCATTGATGATTAGGCCTTATATTTTAAGAGTAGAAACTTTAGGAAAATGTAGTTCTTTGTTTTAATTGTGTAATGGCATCTCTTCTCTCTGCATACCTGTAAATGTTTACATTTGGAAAGTGATAGGGAAGAACCAGAGAATGCACAAGATTAGGCTATTATTCAGAAGGTCTGGTCTAGATTTATTGTAGAGTTGATTTGTTTTTGGTTTAGTTTTGCTAGTAGGTGAAAGTCATCCGCATAAGCTACGAAGGATAAATTTCATTGAATTGTGATGGTTATAGGCTATTAAAAATAATATCACAGATATTGGAGATCCTTGAGGAATTCCATAGTGGATTGGATAGGTATTGGAGATATGTTGTGATACTTTACATTTGATTTTCCTATGTGTCATAAAATTTATTACATATTTTAATATTTAAGGTCCTATTCCCCATTCGATTAACTGTTCTGTTACTGCCTGTAGTCCAATTTTGTCGAAGGCTTTGCTAAAGTCCAGTCCGGGATCAATGTGTGTGTGTTATTCATTTAGTTTTTGCAGTTAACAAATGTTTGTGGGAATTTGGGGTCTTACGATTCAGAGGACCAGTATTCCGCAAATGTGTTAGATATTTCTAGATTGTCCGTTATACATAGGGTAGTAGCTGGGTGGGTTATGGCATGAATATGTTTTCTATTGTTGAAGCCGCAGAAGCGTCTAATGTTACTCCAAATCTTGTTGGTTGGAGTGAGAGGTTGTATATCTGTAGTGAATGCAGAAAGGGCTTCTCTTTTGCTTATTTTAACGACGCCCAGTTATTCACATTTTTTTTAACTACGTACAAATGCCTTTGCCGCTCCAAATAACAACTGTTTTGCGTATACACACAACTGCAGCTCACTCCACTGCACTGTCAATGCACTATCTTCCAACTCCTGTATCCAATGTCCCACCTCTGGAATACCCACTCCCGAGAAATAAGATTCACTATCCTCTACATCCTTCAGCGTGAACCATGATCCTTTACTTACTTCCTCAGGTTGCATTTCCCTTGCCGTTATGATTCATCATCAGACCCTTCCGCGTCATCGTCCTGTAGTTCGTAATGCGTCAACAACCTATTCTGGAATTCCATCTTTCTACCAACGGTACTTAGCTGCAATTCAGCAAGCTTCTCACGCAACTCTGCAACCCGCAATCCCATAATCTCGTTTAATTCCATTCTAACTTTCTGACCTCAGTTACTAATTCCTTATTCTCGGTTATGGTTTCCTTCAACCAACTATGCACACATGTTCAATACACTTGACCCCACTCACTGATCCGATTTATCTTCTACCATTGATTTAAGAGATCCGCTATATTTGATTGGTAGAACATACAATCGAAATTTTTTTTTTTTTAGATTTTTTTTAATTTAAATTTCAGTTTTAAATGTAAATTCCATTTCTCTTTAATCTGAAACTTCCCTTCTCTTTAAATCCATTTTTCTTTCAATCAATTCAAACACATTTATTTAAACATTCTTATTATATATTTTCCTTCCAAATATTCTTTCGGTCAATCATTGTATTTACTTCTTTAATTTCCTTTACTTATTTTCAAAATTTCCTTTAACCAACCTACATTATTAAACATTACTCACGACCGTTACCACCGCTGCTGCCCTCTTGTCCCATGCTGCAGTCTCTCCCTTCAACTTGTTGTCCTATCTGCTGCTACGACCGCTCAGTCGTGACTGTCGTCGGCATTTCGCTTTTATTCTGGCTTGATGCTTTCTTCGTCTAACTTCATTTATTGTTGTATTATTGATTACACAGGTCTACAAAATTCACTTTTTTTTTTTTTTTTTTTTGATATGAGAATGGTTTCCGATGTATTTTTGAGCGCTGAACATGAATCTGGGGTCCAAAAGTGCCCATCACGTCATGATTGAGAAAAGTGGAAGTCAAAACACCCAAAAACATGCTTTTTTGGGTTTTTACCCCCACTTTTCTCAGAAACCTGACGTGTTCGAGACTTCAACTTATGCTCAAATTAAAGCTTGAATCTTACCCTAAAATGACAATATATGTCACTCAAAAAAAAAAATAAAATTTTTCAATAAAATGGCGGCTCAAAGATGGCGCACGCAAAACCAAAAAGTAGATATAACGCCATAAAATTGAACTTTTGAGAGTTTTCGGGGTCGCTGATTACGAAAATGGTGTTAGTTTCTCCAAATTCAAAATGGCGGATCCAATATGCCGGACGAAAAAAATCAAACACTTGATCTAAGGTCATCAACTGGACAACTCGGGGGCCTATGATATCACTGATTACCAACCCGATGATACTTTTTCAAACTTCACAATTGACGAATAAGTATGGCCCAATATGACCCAGCGAAGGTGAAACTAGGTTATTTCCTCCCAGCGCAGGAAAGAGTAGGTTACGTTATATCCAAACAGCAAAAGTAAGACTTGATCATGTCCATGTAGTTTATACAAAACCTGCACTGCTAAATATAGTGGGTATTAATCTAATAGTTTATAGAGAACGCGCACTGTTAAATATAGTGGGTACTTAGGTAATAATAACTTATACAAAACCGCACTGTCGAATATAGTGGGCATTTATTTAATCAAAGCACTGTTTAATTTGAAAGTTAGGGATCCCTTAAAACCCTCACAACCACCACTCTGAGTTATATAACGACAACCGATCTTCCCAGGCCAACTATCGCCGTATTTATACTAATCTGGTGCGCACGACACCAATTCACTCAAACTCCCACAATCCTACAAACTCTAAGCTCAAATGTGTTTTGCACACGACCCTTTCCTTAACTGTCACTTACATACTGAATACCCATAGTGGAAGAAATAAAGGTGGCGCCAATATTTTACAGTTATGTGTCGTTCTCAATTTTTGACCTTATCTGGGTTGAGTCCCGTTGGTCTGTGTCGCAGGTCAAAATAGTGATAAGACTAGAAAAAGAACATCATGTTAGCATATAAGGAAGTTTTGAAATAATAAAGATCAGTTCAGATTATGAATTCACACAGAACATTTGGCTTTATCATTCCATTCGTTCAAAGATTTTCAAACGATAAGTTACCTTGGAAGATATTCACTTTGTGAGGCTTTTACATTTGCGGGTCAGAAGATCTAATCTATCACAACGAAGCGGAATGAAATTAGATATCGGAATATTGCAAATCAATCCACTGCAGTTGAACAAGAAATCGGACAAGAAGGCGTTACAAAGTTCGCCGGGTTTGCTAGTAAACAAAAAAAAAAATGTTCTCTGAATTATTTGTAATCACATAATATATTTAAAAAAATTCTATATTTTTTTTATTACAAGAAAGTTAAAAAAAAATTGGATAATCAAATAAAATAAGAACATCTGATACAGAATCCACAAATCATCATTTGATAAGACAGTGGGCACTTCAGAAAGTATGTACAAATATAAAAATAATCTTCATCGCTAGGACTCCTATTAGCTGCACTATGTGCAACCTTTTATTAGGATTTTGGAAATGCTGTCTAAAGGAAAGAAACATAGAAACACGTTGTACTTCAGACTCCAAGTTGATATGCCCTCTATCATCATATGAACCCGATCATTATGACGACTGCCCTGCCGCGGTACCGCTTGTTTTTAAGCTCTGCTTCATACCGCCGGCATGCCTTGCGTCTCGCTTGATGCAATTCCATTTATTATTTAACATATTATCTTTACGCGAGTTAATCGAATTGTTTGTGCTGGGGCAGCTCAAGTTGTTCAGATTGTAAACTTATATATTGTAATATGTATTGTGTATACATATGTAGATATACGTATCTATCTTCTGTTCTTCTATTCTCTTCGTATCAAATAATATTTTTCTTAATGGAACCAGCGATAATGTATTGATTATATTGAAATCCATCGACTATTATTGACAACACAATTTAAAATACTTATATCATATACTTATATTTCTAATATATTATAATATGGAATAATGGTTTTTTTTTTTTTGTGCAGCGAAATGTCTGACATCAGGAACAAAATACATAGAAAAATTTAAATACAAAATTCAATAAAGTAAAAGTATTAAATAAACACTGTCACAAGAAGTTAAAAGATAATGACTTCACATCACGTAAAGGCAAATCCCACAAAACGTGATAAATTACGAAATGACTGTCTAAAGGGTCGACAACGACGAAAAAAATTAAAGCTCTTGATCGCCACCACGATATTCCTGGTTGTTTATGGTGAATTTTTGAAAGGAGCTTTAGCGGAAGATGGAAGTATCAATGACTACTTGGACCTAACTTCCAACAAAACCAATGATGTTTCAACGATTAACGAAGCCGACAGCAGGTTGTTCCCTTATTTAAAAGGTTTGTTCAAAAAGTATGGCGAATTCTCAATTTACGTGGGCTACGTATATTCGATTTTATGGCGTTATATTTGTAAATTTTTCACAGATGTTTTGCTTGGACGTGTTTTGGCTCGTTTTCGATGCGCGCTTTTTTCAGTCTTGGCTCATGCGGTAGCTTCCATTGGGATGATTGAGCTTTTGTTTCCACGTCATAGGTACAAATCCATGATTCGTCCACCAAAAAATTTAAAAACGAATATACGTAGCCCGCGTAAAAGTCCAAATTTCAGTTAATATAAGCCAAACAATACAAAAGTTTTTCTATATAAACATTATTTTAAATATGGGTTTGTATGGGAGGTACCCTCCTAGTGGTCCGATTCGTCTGATTCCGACAAATGTTCAGTGTGGTAAAAAGTAACCTATGTGCAAAATTTCAGCTATCTAGCTCAAATACTGGGGGACTAGTTTGCAAACATACATACGGATATGGGTGAATAAACTCGTCTCATCGAGCATGACAAACCTATAATACTATTATAGGTATTATATACTAATAGTATAATAATGCAAAAGTCCGACCCGAAGGTAAAGCAGAATCAGCAGGTAACTTATCTTTTCATTCAGGTCGAATTGGCCATGGTACCGAACACGAGCAAGCAGGTGTTGCTCATTTTGCAGCTATTGAGCTTACGCCTATCGAAAGTACGAATTATTCTGATGCAAACTATACAAACCGTGAGGTAAAATTCAGATATGGCATGGATCATGTATTCAGTGTGTCAAATTCCATATTAAATGTATTCGTTCCGGATGATACATTTCCCGCAGGTAATTATTACAATTAACACAGATCAAGCCAACTCGAACCATATCCGAATCCAATCTTTTTTATAACATACAGGCTATGTGGAGATTGGTGAAGACAACAATTTCCATTTGGGACGTCGAGCGCAAAATAATGATTGGTTGCCATTATTGCATGCATATTTGTTCGTCTGCCTAATTGTGGCACTCTGTCTTCTACTAATCATAGTTATACCATTTATCGCGTAAGTTTCTAAAAAATCAAAAAATTGCTGACTTATTTTGGTGGCCTTGTTTGTTTTCTACCAGTGTTTGCTACTGTTGTTTTTGCTGTCACAAACGTTGTGGGCGTCACTGTCCGCCATGCGATTCAAAATCAGATGCATCGCGTCGTTGCTGTTATGGTTTCATTTTACTACTTCTAATCATTGGTTTATTGTAAGGGATAAAGACATATGTTACCCAAGTTTTGTATAATTATTCTAATTTAAATAATCTTATTTCTGTGCAGATTTGGTGTTATTATTGCTTTTGCAACAAATAGACTACTGGAAAATGGCTTTGCTGAATCTACGAGAAATATTGGACGCAGCAGTGATGACACTTGCAGATTCTTGGCCAATGCAAATAATCAAATAAAGCATTTATATATAAACAATTATGAAGAGTTGGTGACACAACTAACACAAACTATGGAAAGTTAGTTAAGAAGTTATTGATTGATTGAAATGGATTAAAATAATTGAATGAAATTTATTATTTTCATTATAGATGCTCATGCCCATATAGCTCTTGATCTCGCAGAAATTACCAAAGCAGACGAAATAAAAACACTTTTACGCATTTTACAAAACATGCCAGAAGCCTTGAAATTGATGACAGAAGTTGAACAACTGGTAGAAGAGGCACGATTCTATCAATCTCAATTAAGAGATGGTAAGGATGATAATGGTGATGATATTAATACGTTCCTAAATGTTTTATAAAACAGGACTGCGTGGTGTCAAACGTGATCTAAACTATATGCACCATATGTTGTGTAATCGTCCAATATGTCTGATTATATACGATAATTTCAGTATTGCTGATATGGATGTTAGATGTTTACATTATGATAATGTAAGTAGTATAAAACTCGGAAAATTTATTTTGCTTAAATTTGATAAATTGTCATTTGTATAGGTTCCAAATACAGCAATGTATGTTGAAGCAATTAAAGATATTATCAAAGCAGATTTAATTCCAATTCCAGAAAAAGCTTTGGTAAAATTAAAGGAAATTCACAGGATCATTAGAGAATTACATGAACATATTGTTCCATTGTTTGTACGATCCCTTGAAAGTGGAAGTAAGTATTAAATCATACATAGTTACTTATGCTCGTACCTAATTGCGGACAATAAACAGAATATTTCACCCAAAATTAAAAAGCACTTAATCGATTTTAGAAATACAGTATTTTTCACAGTATTCAATATATTTTATTCAATGAAAATTAACAAAGAAAGCATATTATTCAGCGGCCATTGCATTTCCATCATCCGAATCGTCTTCGTTTTTCATTTCAATATCTCCTTCTGTGGTTGTTGTTTTGTAGTTGACTTTGAATTAATTTGAGGAATTAGTGCCGGTATAGTTTTGAGGTATTTATAGATCTCAATGCATGGATTTTTCAAGTTACATTTAACAATCATTATCGCGTTCAATGGTCCCACTTCTAATCGAGGTTTCTCTGAGGTCCAATTTTAAAGTACAAAAAATATTCGTTCCTCCGACGCTGAAGTTCCTGGCAAGCATAAAATATATTTAACAATTTTAGCCATTCCTTATTGAGTTAGTTGAATGTTTCCACCCAGCGATCCACAATCAAAACCTGGTTGTCCTAATGCACTTAAATACAGGTATGCTCTTGTTCAACACTTTCAGTAGCCATACGTTGCGAAGCACGCCGTCGTACATCTTCTAAACGTTGCTCACGTTGTTCGATACTTTCACTGGCCGTATTTTCACAAATGTGCTTAAACTTAAAAGAGCTTACTTGAAACTCGCAACAAATAACTAATTAAATCATATGAGGATATTGTAGTTGAACGCTTTTCTCGCCGTATCGCCATCATTGGTATTTTCATAAAATATGCTACTTGCTTTGTGTGTTGTGAAAAAAAAAAAATCGAGGTGGCACTGGTGACATGGTTGTCAGATGAGAAAATTTTGGTCATGTGTTCACTAGTGCAGAGTTGCCATATGCATGAAACATATTTGAAAACTACTTTGCATATCTTCCAAAAAAAAAAAACACTACCAGAGAAGAGCTCGGCCGACTGGTACTATTCTTTATTTTTAAATCATTTATTTCAAATATAATTTCGTATTCTTCCAAAATCTTGTTTACAGTGCGAAAATATCGGCATTTCTGTGTAAGCAGTCACACAAACCATTTAAAGCCGTTTTAGACAGGGCCATGATGCGAGTCTCTCATGATGCGACCAATGACGCGCATCACAATCGACAACAACCACAAGGAAAATAACGTCATTCAGCGGTTGTTGTTGTAGGATGTGATGCGCAGCTGCGTCGCATCACGCATTGATACACCTTTGATGCAGATCAGGGCTGGGAAATGTCTGATAGTGTGGCCAAGTTTTTTGCCATTTCCGGTTAGATATTGTCAGTTTACTTCTCTTTATGTGTTTTATGCAGAGTTTGCAAATAACAGTCAACACATATTTTCAAAGCAGTCTGCTCACTGAAATAACAGAAATAAATGAAGCCGATTGGTTTTTCTCTGCGCCGGACACTTCTGTTGCTTTGCTTATGCACTCTCTGTTAAGTTTACAGTTGAGGGAAAAAACTGTCTGTCTAACAATGACCATTCCAAAAGACCAATTCGGTCAATCTGTCAAAAAGAAGTGTTTCTGAGAGGAAAGAACAAAATAAGTGGAAAGCATAAATGTCTTTGTGTTGTTGGTGTGACATGAGTTGATTGCCTCGGAGAGAGAGAGAGAGCGTGCAAAAAAATACTAATCAGCATGTGCATGAAGCGAGCCACAATTTTCAAAAACATTTATTATTGGAAACAAATTGTTATGTTATTACACTAATTATAAATAGTTAACTATTGAGGATGCAGCAATGCACTTTTGAGACAATTTTAATGAGTAATTAAATATAAAATATACACACTCTGCTGACCCCATGCCGTATCTGGCTACGCCCTTGTTGTTGGATAATATTAGTATACTCAACAAAGTGGGAGTGAGGGAGAGAGAAGCGCAAAAGCAGCCGCTCATTCAAGTGCATATGGCCAAAGACCTTTTTGAATTTGTTTTTCTTGAATTACTCCCGAATAACCAGAGGGAAAAGAAACTGAAAAAAGTGTTTTTGGTTGAGCGAGTGTAGAAAATAGAAATCAATGTTGAATTGTCTTGTTTAACAGTTTTGCATTGCGTGCGCATTCAACAGTTTTTTGCAGACAGCCTGAAACTGATGACTGTTATTTGCGAACTCTGGTTTTACGCCCAAGTCACACCAAACAAAAGCGAAAAATTTTGAAGCTGCCGTTCACACATCGCTTTCGCTTTTTTTTTAACAGCTGTTTTTTGTTATGTTATACATATACAACGAACTTTGAGCACACGTTGACAAAATTAAAAATGAAAATTTGTGAGAAATACATGACTTAGAATATTTTGCAATATATGCACATAATTCTTACAGTCCCCTTTTTATCCATGATACTTATTTTATTAAAATTATAATATAAAATTAACAATTTGCATATCACTTAACTATTTTAAGTGCCGTCATCAGCTGTTTACTGATGCCAAGACGGAAAAATGCAACAAAACTTGGAAGCACTAACAAAAACTTGGCCACACTGGCAGCATTTTCTCAGCCCTGGTTAGCTTCAGGAGGGGTACCTCCGATACAAACTCATATTAAATGAGAAACTTATAAAGAATAAAAAAAATAAAATTGTCACTAAAACTGATGTGATGCTAAGAAAGGAAGGTTGGATGCAACTCGGAGAAGCGTGAAGAGTATTACATCTTTGGCATAGCCGGTGATAGCCTTCTTTCTGGTTTCAATTGAAATATCCAATACCTCTCATCTTTTAGTTACGTAGGAAATATCTCTTCCCACTATTTGGATGATTTTTATGACACGTTTTTCCAGAGATAGCCCAGATGTTTGTATATACTCTTGTATCTGGTTTACTTCTTGTAGGACTTCACACCAAAAAGAAAGGTAGCATAAAAAACTAAAGTCACACAAAGCTGGTATTACTCATAAAGAGTGTAGATTCTGCTTCTATTGTATTGGCATTTTCTCCACTGCATTTTCTCACACATGTCTTCATGTTTCTCAAAATTATTCATCAACAGTTTAACAGAGTTCTGATGAGCACTCTATCTTGTCGCTACTAATCTTTTCAACGATACGCCTACAGTTTTCATTAGAACTTCCCATCGATGCCGAAAAAAACGTGTAAACTCTTTTTACTGCTCCGAAAAAAGTTACACTTGCACTAACACTCCCGAAAGAGTGCACTCCACATAAATTTAGCGTATGATTAGCACAAGGCATAAACATTGTTTTAGGATTGTGTTCTTTGATTTTGGCTTGTACACCACCATAAACTCCGGACATGTTTGCAGCGTTATCATATCCTTGAGCACGACATAGATTTATGTTCAAGTCATCACTCTCCAGCTGCGTAAGGAGATTTTCAGAAAGTTTGACTGCAGTCTTTCCATGTGTAGGGATAAAACATATAAATGATTCCTTCACTTCAACTTTGTTGCCTTCAATATGAACATATCTGATAACATAACTCATCTGATCAATATGTGTTATGACTGGGGTGCTATCGAAAAGAATTCCGAAATATTTTGCTTTTTTTATGTCGTCCAATATGTTATTTTTCACATCATTCTCCAAAAGGCTGAGGAATTCGTTTTGTATGTCTTTGGACAAAAGAGAATCCACCAGTTGCCTTTTTGTACTGGCGGGAGCATGTTGCATTCTTAGCATATGTTTTTTTTAGCACGTGGTCATATTTCGACAATAGATTAATTAATTCTAAAAAATTTCCTTTATTGTCTGATGAAATCCCCTCTCTATGCCCTCTAAATGGAAGATTTTGGCGTGCCAGGAAAAGAATTACATCTAAAAGGCGACTCGAAATTTCACGCCACTTCATTTTTTTCTTGGTATAAGACTATTTGATGACCATGGACGATAGCCTCAATAAATTTCCTAAGACTTTCCAATTTTCAAAACAGGTTAGATGGTTCTCAGAATTCTCGTGTTCAGACACCTTGGGATTTAGTTTCCACCATCGTTTGTAGAGAAGGAAGTGCGCGGGTCGCTCAATCACATGTGCGACTCGCTGCGTTACTCGATAAATCAAGACAATGACAATACAAACAATACACAGACAGACAAGATTAGTACAATTCCTATATATACAGCAGTTGTTTCGTGTTGAGTATCTTTTTATTTCAAAGCTTAGCCTATGATCAGCTTTGGTGCTAGAATGTAGTTCTTTTTTAGTTATTGGTTTATTCTCTTCGTTCTCTTCTTTCTTTATGAAATGTTCCCTTAGAGCAGGCGCCCCTCTATGACACCACTTTATCAACCCTGGGGTGCGTGACAGTTTCCCACGGAACTCTTCATGCGACCTTTTTTTTTTTGCTCGTCAATATCGGTTGTCCACAAAACTTCACGTGGTTTTTCTTTTTCCTTAAGCCACCACTGTGCCCACCATTACTTGATCGCTGCTACGACTCGGCGCGTCGTGGTGTGCGAACAATATAGAATGTTAAAGTCAGAGGACCCATTAGTTGAAGCCACAAATGTCTTATTGTTCTTATATAAATTGGTTTACAACTGATGATGTGCTGATCTCTCGAATTCGGTAGTTTTTAAGGAAATATTATGGTCCAAGTGGGTGCCGCGCTAAATTCCGTAAATGCTGAATATTGACTTTGATGAACAAAGTATAGAACTTTGTTAAAGGATTGGTTTTTTAATAGTTAACTGAACTTATCGATTGACGTATTATTTTCTCAATGATTGACGACAAATAAAACAAACTATGTGTGGTCGTTTCACACACATTTTCATCTCTTCATAAAATCTATAGGGTCAATTATGGCCGATGAAGCAGCGACTGTAAGCTCATTAATGGATAAAGTCATTAGCGATATACATTTAAAAACCATGCGTACAACACATTCATTCGATAAAATCTATTTGAAACTTGGAGAATACAGGAATCTTACCAATATAATTGTATGCACCGTTCTCCTGATCGTAAGTTGTTATGCTTTTTTCAATGTCACTAATATTGTATAATCAACAATATATGTTGCGTTCTTCTTTTCAATTTAAGATTTTAATTTGCTTAATCATTGGTTTGTGCTACGGCTGTTTTGCCAGGAGTCCTCACGTCTATCGCGACGGTTGTTGCAATAAGGGCTCAGGTGCCACATGTCTACTATTGTAAGTCTTGAAATGCATATCAACTTGTTAAATTAATATATATATGAATATACATATATTTATGATTATTTTACAGTGCTATGTTCTTGATTTTCTTAACATTCTCCATAATCGCACTTATTGGACTATTCTATTTTATATTCGGTTTCTTGGCCTATCATGGTGCATGTGCACCTTTAAGGTTTGTAGTACATTATACATAGTATATAACATTTGATAAAGAAAGTACATATAAGAATTTGTAAATACTCGTACACCTATAATTTTGTTATCATTTGCAGAAGTACAACCAGCAATAATATATTTAGTAGCTTCGATTCGCTTATTGATATTCAACAGATATCATTACCAGTTAAAGCTGGTTCTATTGCTGAAGATAATACGGAAAAACCATTGCCACCACTACGTTTATCTACCGCACTTAATGCTTGTCGTTCAAACGAAAGTATCTTTGATGTATTAAAAAACAATCAATTGTACTTTACACAGAATCTACAATTGTCGAAAATCATAAAAGACGCAAGCGATATTGCCAACAACATACCAAAACTATCGCATTCTTTAGAGAATTTACAATTAATATCAAATGAAGATATGGCCAAATTACACGAACTACGTGATAGCAATTTGTCCACTTACATTAGTACACTTTATACGAATGAAATGTGTTCAGCAATCTCGCATTTGGATATACAAAAGCTTCTTGAGTATTTCGGATCATTCGTACCTTGGGTGCAACATAATACTAGTGGCTATAGAGGGTATCACCACACATGGATGCAACTGGAAGCAGTTAAAACACATTTGTTTGATAAGCTAAAAGATCTTGTTACAAAAATACATGAGAAAGTTACAGTTATCGACGAAGAAATAACAATAGATGGTAACGATTTCAATAACACTATTTTAAAGATATTAGATGATGTTCAGCAAGCACAACTTATGATAAAAGAGAAAGGTGACAAATTTATTAATGATTTAACTGAAAATTTGACTAGCTTTGTAGTTGATGGAGTTAGATTTTATAAAGATCATGTAATAAGGGAAACTGAATTCAATGTTGGACGCTGTAAGCCTTTAGCCTATATATATGACAATGGTGTTGACAATGTGTGTAATGGATTGGTTGATCCAATGGTATGGAATTTAAATTTTTTGTAATGAACTCTCATCATCATTTTCTATTTGTTAATAGAATGGCTTCTGGTTGGGAGTATTTCTTTGTTGTTTACTATTCTTGCCGATATTATGGGTCGCACACAAACTTCAGTGCCTATATAAGAAAGTGGGTCTCTATGCAGCACCTGTTGCAACTGTCGGGTAAGTACAAATGTTATACGATGCCTATACTACCACACTTGCAGCCCAAAAGGCATATTGACTATATATATTGGCGAATGTCTTTATAGTTGCCCGGAATGTACGGGTGGTCCGATAAGACCTGCAACTGTTATGGTATGCAGCGGCGGTGTTGGTAATAAACAGTGTCCATGTCCTTCAAAATTAAGACAAAAATCTGGTGATTGTTCTTGTTCAAATCAAGCAATCAAGGCTCCTCGTTCGCCGCGAGGGAAACGTGGTAGAAATAATAACATTGGTGGAACAATAGGTGAAAGAGGAGACTTCTTTGATGTGGAAGCTCAGCAAATAATAGTTTCTCATGGACCGTCGCATGCATTTTCAAAGAGAAAAATCGACTGATATAATATATCTAATTAGATAGAATCAATTATATCAATTATATTTATATATTAATCTCCTACTTACTATTAATAAAATAAATATGCAAATATTATTTATTTATTAAAAGTTAAACTTCTTCGTAATGAATGAATGAACTTTATGATGCCTATAGGCTAATAATAGAACAATTTCAATACTTTCTACATATGTACATATGTACAATATACACTGGTGGCTTCCGAAGTCCTACAACCAATCGTCTCCTCACACGTTCTTTTTAAATTTGGGCTTGTCTTTTTTAGGGTTCGGTATCTAAAGGATGCCCAACGGAACCCTATTGCTAAGCCTGCACTGTCCGTCCGTCAGAGTGTGTAATTCAGTTGCAAACTCCCCTTTAAGTTAAAGTTCTAATGAGAAAATTTTTTGTTTTTTGACGTATCGAACTGAAATTTAGATACTATAAATTTCCGATCTATATCCATTAACCGTGGAAATTTCATGGCTCTAGGGTTACCAGGAGGGGTACCTCCCATACAAACGCTCATTTAAATAAATGTTTTTATTAGAAAAAGTTTTTTGTTTTTAGACGTATTGAACTAAAATTTAGACAATATAAGTTTCTGTTCCATATCCATCAGCCATGTAAATTTTATGATCTTAGGGTTACCAGCAGGGGTACGTCCCATACAAACTCACATTATATAAAGAGTATAAGTACAATAAAAATACAATGCCACTCAAACTGTCTTCTTTGTTGATACTCAAAATGTGTTCATTGTTGATACTCAAACAGAGAGAATATAGTGATGCTAAGAAAGGAAGGTTGGATGCAACCCGGACGAGCGTGAAGAGTATTACATCTTTGGCATAGCCAATGATAGCCTTCTTTCTGGTTTTGATATTATTTTAATTTAATGTCCAAGCAACCGACTCGGTTTTATACATTTGTATCATCTAAAGGAAATTTACATGAGCTAAGAAAAAACATGACATCTAAAAAATATTCCGATCTTCTATTAAGTAGATCGTTGGTGTGAAGTCTTTTCAAACGACGGCGGGTTGTGGTGCGTGTAAGACATCTTGCCAGAGGATTCGTGTGGTTTAGCAAACGATCATTGTATCGGCTGCTGAAAAAATTTATTTCATCAATCACCGTAGGCATCTTAAGGTCACGGTGTAGTATGGTGTTTCTAACATACCATGGTGCACTAGTTATGCGTCGTAGGGCTTTGTTTTGAGTTGCTTGCAACTTTTTGATGATGCATGGTGCTACAGTCCCTCATATTTGAATGCCGTACCGCCAAACTGGAGCCACAACTTGTTTACAAATCATCAACTGGTTGTTTAGTGACAGTTTACTTTTCGCTCGCAGTAGCCAGTCTAATTTCTTCATCTTTTCTTAGCAACATGCGGTGACTAACTTCACATGATTGCGCCAAGTAAGGCGCTTATCCAGGTTCAGACCTAGGTATCGAATATGATCCACCTGAGGAATGATTCTAGAGTCATACGAAATAACTGGATAAGCACCACGCCTCAATGTGTACGTGCAGTTAGCAGATTTAAGGGGATTTATACCAATGTTCCATCGCTTGGCCCATGCTTCAAACCGCTGTAAATAGCTTTGGGTAATTTCCGCTGCTCCAATGGGGGAAGTGGAGTTCGCAAGTATGGCAGTGTCATCTGCATAAGTTGCAATCAACAAATTATCATTTTCCGGCATCGGCATGTCCGCCGTGTTTAAAAATCAATACAAAGATAATATACTTCATCCGCGGCTCTGCATGAAAATATTTAAATCACCTCACTCTCCAATAGCCAAACGAAATCAACAAACAATGAATGGCGCAAAAGAGAACAATGAAAAACCTCAGCAGAACTCATGTACGCGAGTGAAATGTACCTCGTCGTGTGCCGTTCGTCTCTTCTCTACAAACAAAAAAGTCGAGAGAGCGCTCTGCCGTAAAAACACTGAGTATAAAACAGGTCTATGCCGCCCCGTAAACATCGTTTTCAAGAGTTGTGTTGGCCGTTGTTACATTTCCACTTTCCATAAAAGAAATACTATGGTTTTCCAATATATTCAGGCGGGCAGTGGCAACTTCCTTCCAACAGATAGGGCATATTTTTAAACCTGTATACGAATTGGGTGATTTTTTGTTTTTCATCACTCTTCTGGATGTTCATATAAGCGGGTTTCCACATAACCGAGTGGGTACTGTATATCAGAAAAAATATATTATAATCAACAGACATTTGATATAAAAGTTAAACAAAATTATACATTTCCTAAATAGTATTAAGAAGTGTATAAACAAATGCTAACTATAAAAATTATCTATCGTCCCACTATTTTACTAAATATTTCACATTCAATTTGCCCTTGTGTACTATTAGTATTTTCCCTGTCCCTACTAAGGTTGGTAAAAACAACTAATGGATTCAGCGATGCAAGTTTACAGTTGCCTGCAGCACGTTATGATGAATATCGAAGCAAATCCATAAACAATGAAGAGAGAGTATCTAAAGCGGAAACTAATTCACCATTCGAAAAAGTCTCTAAGGGCACAGTAGATTTAATCCTTGACGACACCAAAGATTTGCCACCGGGTTACATTGTTAAAGATTCAGACAATAGCATAGATATCGGACCCAAAATACGTAATAATGAGTGGAATGATTTCTTAAAGACTTACAAATTGGTTCTTACAATAACACTTTTGTTGTTATTGCTTATGTTATTAGTACCAATTTTGGGGTAAATATATATCCATATTATATACATATACCAATGATATAATCCTGTAATATAAATTTCCATGTGTTAAATTACAGCATTATTTATTGTTGTTTCTGTTTAAAATGCCGTGGTCCATGCTATCGATCAGCACAAGGACCTCAACGTATAATTTGTGGATTATGTCTTTTATTCATGTTAATAGGCATTATGTAAGTGATATCCTTACAAATATACCTATGTAAATGTGAATGAATTCAAATAATCTAAATAAGTTGGTTTAAATTCAGTTTCGGTATAGTAATTGCATTCATTTCAAATAATGTCATGGATAATGGTTTTAAGCAAATGACAAAAAATAAGGGATCAATTCATAATGAATTTTGCACAATGTTAGAGGAAACATCGGAAAGTATTAAACATTTGTATGATGAAAACTATTCTCAAATGCAAAATCATATTGCAAAATATGGAAAAGGTAAGAAGGGTTCTCTATCTGTAGATTTTCTTTACACAATTAATATATCATTTATTTCAATAAAATTCTTATTCGAAGCAGGTTCATCTGTGGAATTTAATGAGTATTTCAAAAAATCTTCAAATGATCAATCTATTAAGAAATTACTAAAATTAACACAGAATATTCCAAATATCCTACAGAATTTGTTTGACTTAAGTGATATGGTAAAGCGTGCCACGCTTATAGCAGACCAATTGAGAGATGGTAAGTTTTTAAAATTGTTGTAGGTATTTATTACATAGCATATGTTCGCGACTTGTACCCGGCGTATCGGTCGTAGAATGTCATTCCGGCAATTTTAATAATTCACTCTTGCAGTACATTTCTAGTATTACCGTTTCTCATCGATTTTAGTCAAACGGACATAAGCAGAAACCTCCATATAAAATATTATATGATATATTGTAGAAATATTGATCAATCGAGTATACGAGTATTATAATAATTGATCTTATTAGTAACATTGTGACAAAAAATTTGCTATACTTGTGTAGATTGTTAATAGAATTTTTGAAAAGAATATAACTAATTGATCTTATTGCATGAATGGGATTGCAGCTTTACGTGCCATTAAGCGAGACATTACTAATACGCTTTTTAAGATGTGCACCGATTCAGCAAGCACGTGCAAGCGCTTTATCCTTATACAAAGTATACCAACATTGGATAGGGGTTGCCTTCACTATGATTTGGTTTGTAAGCCATGTTATTAAATCTAGAACTTATGTATCAAAACTCTTAATCTTTGATTAGGTGCCCAACCTAACTGATACAATAGAAGCCTTTAAAAAAATTAAAGACACACACTTTGCCGATTATGTTAACAATGCTGACAAGAAACTGTCGACGTTTAGAAAAGATATAAATGCTGCACAGAAAGATTTGGAACCGATTATATTAGACAGTCTGAAAAAAGGTGGTAAGCATTGCCATATTTATTTACATAGATTTTTTTTTTCTTTTTTTTCCTAATCATCTTTATGCAGCTCAACTGTTGAATAACCAAATGAAAACAGCAAATCAGAAATTATCCAGTTTGATGAACAACATCAAAAGGCAAAATGTAGAACCTCGAGCTCAACACTTTATACATTTGAAATCAAAAATGGGCTCGGGTAGATACGGTTTCACTATTTTTTTCTGCACAATTCTCATAATTGTAAGTTAAGATCCGCATTAGTTTGGGTAATTCAACAAAAAAAAAAAAATTAATTGGTAGCCATTATTTATTTTAATATATGTACATACTCTAGTGGCTGATTTCCACATTTGCCGCCAGTAGGCTATTTCTACCAACCTCTACAATTCGATTTGATTTATACTCCCTCGTCGTAATTACAATAATCAATACAATGATTGTGAACTAGGGGATCGATGTGTCAGTTCTTACAATAGATTATTTTTACAACCCAACGATTTAGAAAGAAATAGTTTAAGAGTTTACGACCCGTCAAGAGAATAAACTCATGATCTTTGATAAATAACTGGTACTTCCAAAAAAAAAGGATTGAATTCAGCTAACAGTTCCAAAATCATAGAATAATTTCCGTTATGCGGATCACTGAATTTTTCATTTTTTCTTCACTACGGCTACAACCCTCTTCAGAACGTATCTCCAATAAGTAACAATCAATCTGGACATGCAGTAAATTGATAGAATACTAGATTTATGACGCGCAGAGTTTTCATGCTGAGCAACTCGGTGTTCTGCATTTTTTCAGTCATTCACTTCATTATTTTCCATTTTTGACTGGTTTTGATTGAAGCCGTACCTTGCAATAATCTCCCTTAAGGTATCGTTGATAGCCCATTTAGCTGGATCTTTGTATAGATTTACTATGGTTTGCACTTGGTTATTATTTAGCTACGGTCCTGCACTCAACGTACTTAAAGAAGTTTTCACTTTTAAAAATGTCGGGCATAAGTTTGCCGCCCCTAAGATCTGCCCTCCGCCTTTTGGTAAATCCACCACTGACATACTCATATAATATTTGATTAAATCGGGTTGGGCAAACTAAAAGATCTAAATCTTATATTTTTAAACCAGCAATTCTTGTAAATATATAAATAATTTATATACATATAAAGAAAGCGTTACCCGGCGTAATTTTAATTGCTGTTTTTTGTACAAAGAACACAGCGACTGAGCGAATCGCTCACTTCCCCTATCAACAAACGCAAACTGAGAGAGAGAGTTCTGCTGTCGTAATCCATCATGTAATAGCCGAAGAAACACGAAACTCGTTCTCTCTAGCATGGCCCGCTCTCAATGAACATCATATACAGATACAAAATAACAAAGAGCACAATACTATTGTGCGTACTCAAAAAATGAGAGGAAAAAATACAACAATAACACCAACCAAAGCATTAACAACAATAAAACGTTCAAAACTTTTTGTGCTTGGTTTTGCAGTGGTTTTCGAAAAACTTAATACTAAAAAATAGTATTTTTAACTTTAAAAAATAAAAAAATAAGTATGCAACTCAATATTAAAAAAAAAAAAATTAACAAAAAACAGCTCAGTATATTTTGCAATAGATAAAACAATTTTAAGAATCTGATAAAAAAACAGCATGGATCTCGACAACAGCACCAACTACCGGGCTCAACTGTACCTTATACGCATCCAGTTGACCACATAAATACAACAAAAAAGGTGTAGCCTTTCAGGAGAAGAAGAGTCACACGAATCCGTACACTCGAATTTTATATATAAAGATGTATCTCGGAAACGGTTCTAACAATTTGGCCTTTTTTTGTTGTTGTATTTGCCTTATTACTGGGTTGGTTTAAAAAAAAAAGAAAATTTGGGAAACCCAAAAGCCAACAGCCGAACAAAAAGGAAAATGCAAATCAGGGTGTGCAAGTGGCAATGGCATGGTTGTCAGATGGATAAATTTTGTTCTTGCCTTGAATATAGTGTGACTTGTCCATCAGAATAAGGTTGTTTTTTTTTTTTTTAATTACATTGCATATCTTTTTATTCATTTCATAATAACTGTACTATATTTCTTATTAATTTGATTTTTGTAATGCAAAAAACCATGCGATTGTCCTTAATTCCATTTGCGTTACTTGGTATCTAATATTGGAATTATACTCTTATATCTTCTTTACGAGGACGGTTCATTAAGTACCCGTGTTTGACGATAGAGGACTTTCCTGTTTGAAGTTAGTGTTATCATCGTGTGCTGCCATCTATCAGACGACGCTAATACAAATCAGACTGATTGATAGGTTAGTTTCGATTTGGCAGCCATCCGAGTCAGACGTGTTTCGTGATTTTCCCTAAGAAGGAAAAAGAGCAGTATCGTTCAGTAATTCACTTTTTGTTTTTGGATGGGAAAAAATGCGAGGAGATAAAAGCAAACTTGGATGCTGTTTATGGGGACACGTCGCCATCTATGACCACAGTTATTTATTGGTTAAACGAATTTAAACGTGGGCGAACATCCGTTTTTGATGAGGAGCGACCAGGACGTCCGGCAGACGTGGTTACCGAGGAAATCATTGAAAAAGTCCACGACATGATTCTCGCTGATCGACGAACGAAAGTGCGCGAAGTAGCAAAGGCCGTAGGTGTGTCGACCGGAACGGCAATTAGAATTTTACATGATAAGTTGGCGATGAAAAAATTGTCGGCCTGATGGGTGCCGCGATTGCTCACGCTGGACAACAAGCAGATGCAGCAGTTAACTTCGAAGCAGTGTTTGGGGCAATTTAAGCGAGATCCGAAAGACTTTTTGCGTCGAGTTGTCACCGTTGATGAAACCTGGATTCATCATTACACACCAGAAACTAAGCAACAATCAAAACAATAAATTTCTCCCGGTGAATCTACAACAAAAAAGGCGAAGACGGTCCCATCAGTCGGTAAGTTCATGGCGACGATTTTATGGGATGCGAAGGGCGTCATCCTCATGGATTTTTTAGAAAAAGGAAGAGCGATCACTGGACAATACTACAATGAATGTCTTCATTTCTAACACGGGTACTTAATGAACCGTCCTCGTACATAGTATAAAGTAAAGTCGAAATTTCAAGAAGCTAGAATTCTGATTACTTCTAAACCACGCTATGTATTTTGATACGGTTTTCTCTGTTAATTAAAGAATTTTCTTAGAATTTTACGTTGTTGATGCTATGCTTCTGCTTGAACTTTGTGTGTTTTGTAATTGTTGTATTTACTCCTCTCATTTACTGATAACTGAGTGCGCACAAGAGAATTGCGTTTTTCGCTCTTTTCTTTCTGAAGAAATGGGGTACCTCCCATTCAAATCCCCATTTAAATAAACGTTTTTATTAGATAAAGTTTTTGTTTTTTAACTTATCGAACTGAAATTTGGACACTATAAGTTTCTGATCTATATTCATCAATCATGTAATTTTCATGATGCTAGGGTTACCAGGAGGAGTACCTTCCCTACAAACCCGCATTTAAATTAATGAAAATTTAGTGATGATAAGAAAGGGAGGTTGGATGCAACCCGGAGGAGCGTGAAGAGTATTACATCTTTGGCATAGCCAATGATAGCCCTCTTTCTGGTTTAAATTGCACCCGTGCAAAGCAGGCCGGGTTGCTAGTCTAATATAAGTCGAGAGTGTATATTTATTATTATTTCTTTTATAATAGATTACAATTTGTTTATTTGTTGGTCTAATACTTACGTTCTTAAAAGTGGGAAGTTTTTGGATGTTAGTGTAAGTATTTTACCTGTATATGATATTCTCAAAAAATTATTCAATTTCTTCTATCTTATAGCCCAATTATTCTCATCTTCATAACGTTTTCGTTGCTCACACTCGTTGGACTCTATTATTTTATTATGGGTTTGGTCTTACATCGTGGTGTTTGCATGAATTCTGCAGAAAAACTTTTATCCGTAAACACCTCATCATCAAGTATTAAGGGATGTGAAGGTAATACAAGTTTATATAAAGTTCTAAAACTCGACACAGCTTTTGATTTGGATGCATTACGTGATTATGTGATGGGCAATATCACAAACAATGTCGAAAAGGCTAGTTCGCGTGTTATGCCAGATTTTGAATTTAAGGAATTCACTTTATTGGGTGAAGATCAAGTAAAGGAAATGCATAATGCGCTCAACAATCCCAACATAACGCAGTTTAATATAAATAATTTTACAAAAATCATGTGCAAGGAGTTAGTACCAGTAGCTTTACCAACTCTTGCAATAAATTTGGAGGGCTTAGCCGATAAATTGGATAGAGTAAAAGAAGACATAGCTATTGTTGCACTACGTAATGATGCGATACACTTGCGAGCGTTTCAGGACTTTTTGTATGTACCGCTTCTGGCGATTGTAAACCAGATACATAACAAACTTAATGAAATTAAAGATAAAATGACCGATGGAGAAAACAAAGATTTTGGCAAGTCAATTACTAAAAATATCGAGAATATAAAAAATCAGCAAATGTCCATACGTCGTAATGGCCAAGTCGTTATTCAAGATATGTCCAGCAATATGACGGAGTTTGTTAGACGTGAATTAGACAATTATATCCGTATGGTACAATCCACAGTGGATACTAACCAAATTGGTTCATGTAAAATGTCAAACAGACCTCCATCACATTCCAATTCATTTAAATTTTGTAAGAATATTGTTCAACCAATGGTAAGAATTGTCTCTAATATTGTAGTTTAACTTCTTTAAATAATATTTATATAGAGTGTAATATTAATACGATTTTTGACATTACTTTATATAGAACAACTTTTGGTTTGGTTTCTTATTGAGCACGATATTGTTGCTGCCAGCTCTTTATGTGGCACACAAGCTACGCTGTCTGATACATAAAAAGGATATTTATGAAGAAGATTATGATGATCGCACTGAGCAACCAGTGACACAAGACCCTGATCTATACGCACCAATACCACCCAGTGTTCATGTAGCTGCTATGCCTTGGGAACATATGCCATATCCTTACAAGACCGGTTATCCTTATGATTGCCATTGCCCAGCCAGTTTTAATGAACATATTTTTGGAAATTTTCAATACAATTTGGATTCTGTGGATTCTGATTCCGTTAAACAACATAAACGAAAAACTGACTAAGTTAACTGATACATTAGAGAATGAAAAACCATTATATATATTTTATATATACCGTATATATTTTTAGAAAAAAAAATAGATTCGAAATTTTTGTCAAATATTTACTTTTTGTTCGTCTAAGATTGTATAAACTTTTAAAATTTCAATCAATGAAGTGTGAAAGGCATTTCATAAGAAAACATCTCCTTATGGCATTCACCTTTTGTTTGCTGTTTATCCTTGCACTCAACTTCATCTGTGATCTCACAATAAATCACAATATTCATGGACAAATCCCAAGCGGCTTCTATAATATGAACAATGAGTATTTCTATGAAAATATAACAATGCATCACGTGGCTGCTATAATGCAACATAAAGAATACGCAATAAACATGGTGACGAGCTTGAATGCGCATCTATTGAGAATAAGTCTGCAATGTTGGCAAAGTAAGAAATCAATGAACTTATGTCTACTAAAACAATCCAAAGTCCTTCTGTGATATTGTATTTTAGTTGCAATAGATAAAGTGAGCCGAATATTTAGTGTAGTCACTATACACACGGATACCACTTCAATAAGCTGGAAACTGCTTCGTACTTCAATTGCAGATTGTCCAGGGAAAGTGATAAGCCTGATAGCAGAATGAGGAGAACTAACGCACAAGAGGTGTAATATTTTTAAAGTGAGACTCCCTTTCTGGGTACATTCTAATCAGTGTCGGTTTTACACATTTGCCGCCACTAGGCTATTCACATTTTGCCGCCCCCACTGACTTCTTTATAACCCATCAAGAGAATAAACTTATCGTCAACGGTCTTTAATAAGTAATTGGTATTTTCAGATCCTTGATTACCAAATCGCTAAAAAAAATATTGAATTCAGCTAACAGTTTCAAAAACATACAACAATTTCCGTTGTGCGGGTCACCGAAGTTTTCATTTTTTCTTCCGAAAGCGAAGCGGTAACTACAACACCTCATCACTGCGGCCGCAAATGTTTCGTAATCACAGTTCCTTCGAAATTCTGGTATTCATCAGGAATTCCATAATTTTCTTCGAAGACAAACCTGCAATTTCAACTGGTTTTAAATACTGGTTTCCAATGTGGCGGAGTCTGGTCCAGATTAGGCCCAAGCTGTGTAATAGTAAGTGCTCTGCTACCCCACCCTGCCCGTACCTATCTACGCCCATGCCTGTACATGCAGTAAATTGTCGAGTCGGACTTCAATCTCACTTCTAACTGTCAAACTAAGGATTCTAGATTTATGAAGCGCAGAGTATTCATGATGTGCATTCAAACTGAGTCTTATTTTCCAATGGACCGAATGACAAACAGGGCACGCAATGTACAGATCTTTTACTTTTAGAATGAACCAGCCAATTTCGGTAATTGACTTCATGGTCATTACTTAACGTATGATCCAAAGACGCATCGTCAGTTGTTATACTTATTGATGATTTTCTCCATCGCTCTAATGCATAATGTTGATGTTCTCACTTGAGAGAGATAGAGAGAAAGTATGCCAATTTTTTTTTTTTTTTTTGTTTTAAGTTCATGAATGCGATTATTGTCTTCACTGCACATCTCTGGATCGTTGTATGAAAAACAGCAATCAAGCTCAGTCGATAAAGAAGAATTGACGATTAGTCGCCCTATTATACACATTTGCATTATTCGGGCAACAAGCAAGATCGGTTTTTTGTTTAGCTCATCACTTTTCCTGACAGACGATTAACTACGGTCCTTCACTAAACGTACCTAACGAAGTTTTCACTTTCAAAAATGTTGTCCACAAATTTGCCGCCCCTAAAATCTGCTGTTCTAGGCTCCAGTCTACTCAGCTTTCTGATAAATCCATCACTGTTTCCAATTACAAATATGAATTTCTTTTGCGATGCAAATTTCACAGAGGGCCTTTAGATAAAATATTGTATCTTATAGGATATAGATAGGATCTTATGGTATTTTATATACAACTTTGCTAAATTTCTTTTGTACTTTAGCTTTTGTTGAAGGATTTATTGCCTTTTATAAATTTATCGAATGCCTGCTGAGCTATAGATGTCCTTTTATACGTGCAATCACCTTGGCCATGTTGTGTTCCCCAGTTTTGAATGTAATCATAACCATTGTTTACATGTAAGTACCTTAAAAACAAAAAATATGAATTGATGTTCTTTAAATCTTTTCTTCATAGCGTACGCTTGCGGAATATTCATTTGATAAGGAAACCACAGTCACGAATTATAATAGCAGAAGAAGCACAACTGCTAAAGCAACGACCAATAATGACAACAGAGGTGATAATGCCACAGACAATAGATTTAGAGCCACAAGTGATAAAACCGCATACATCCATGCCGGAAGAGCTGATAGTTCCGCAAACAATACAGTTTCAACTTATAAGTTCACCATCTAATGAGCTAGCAAAGCAACCAGAGGAGCAACAACAGCTAATAGGAAGTCCCCAAGAATCAAGAATTTCAGAGTCACAGACAGAACTTTGGCGTCCTACGCCACCGCCAAGACGCAAACGTCAACAATTAAAACAAATCCAAACCTCAAACCAGGCTTCCTCTCACTGTCCAGAGCAGAGAAATCCATTTTCAGTTGAAGGCAACTTTTCTAATAATTCTTATAAAGAACTGCAACACCGATTAAATGATGTTTTGGCAAATCTTTGTAAACCATTGCCGGAATCATCTTGTATTGTTGAAGATCCAACTTGGAGGCCCGATGCTAAACCTGAAATTCACATAAACTATACCCAAATGAATAGTTTAAAACGAAAATCCATTAAGCCAACAACTGTTCGAACAAAGCGACAATCAGCATTAAGAAGGATCTTGAAGAGAGTACGTAAAACTTTTCAATCGAAACTGTTGGTAAAGAGGACATTTATTAGCTATACTGATGGCCCGAATTGTGTGCCACAGGATGAAAACACCCACTGCAATAAACCTGAATGTAATCATTTTGATTTTGACATATTTTCTCCCTTATCTACACATAACATTCTTAAAGATCGCAATGTAGATCAGTGTTGGTGTTCTGCGAGCATGGATTCTAAATTTAGTGAAACACTTAATATCGGATTAATAGATTAACATTGGAATCATACGAACAATTTCTTCTTCCACATATGATTTGTCTAAGTACTGCATGAATTGTTGTTTTTTTTTTAATTTTGGTTTCTATTGGCAAAGCAAAATTAGAACAATAATTCATATGGCAAATAGATAAATGATGATTATATTTGATGAGACAGAAAGAAAATATTTTTTTATTGTTGTATTTATACGAAATTGTTCTTAATTATTTTATATCATATGAGTGTATCTAATAAAAATTACATTTATTTCTTAATAAAATGCCAATTACTGATTTCGAAAGACATAAAGTTATGATTATAATAACACAGAAAACTAAACATAAAGCACATTAGGTTCCGAAGCAATAATACTCGTATATGAGCAATGTCAACTTTCTTTAGCTAATTATATGGTACAACAACAGACAATCGTGTAAAAGATCCTTGTGTTTCAGCAAGCGTCAATCGACAGCTGATTAGGGTCAATATGTGATTGGAGTCTCAAACGATAACCATTGTCGTGAACAAAATGATGTACGCAGGAACTTTTGACAGACCCTCGTATTATTTCCTACATTGTTTTGTTGTTTTCGTTTCGAACAACATGTAAGTTTTGCATAAACAATATTTTCATTTCATTTCATTACACGTTTATCTAGTGAATTTGAACAATGATTTATTCAGATAGATATTTTCTGATGAAACGATTGATTGTGTTCAACAAACACCAAGCCCAAAGTTACCGTTTCTAATTACCTCAGTAGAATATCATCTATGTATATGGGATTTTGCATGCGGTGATCACAAATTTTGATTGAAACGTGAGGCGGCTTGGTGTGACTTTGACAGTAATTTTGAAAATCCATATGGTACGAGGGTTGCTACTTAAGTATTGAGATGTTGCAACACCAATGTTGATATGTCAAATCTGACATTGGTATCGTAAAGCTTGCCGTTTTTAATGATAAATGACTTGAAAAATTCGTTTCGGCTAAAAAATGCAATTAAATCGTGAACATTTTCGTGTAATGATTTTTTATGATTTTCGCTTCGACTTTTGGTTATGAAGCACCATCCAAGGCCACCGTGTTTCGTTGGTTTTCTGAATTCAATCGTAGTCGTAGTTTTCTCCAGGACGAATTTCGTGAAGGTCGTCCAAAATCGGTTGTTCTGCCACAAAACATCGATGCAGTGCATGAAATGATAATGCAAGATCGTCATGTGACATATCGTGAGATAGAGGCATCCTTGCACATTAGTTCCACTCGCATACATTCAATATTGCATGAATATTTGGCCGTCAAAAAGATTTGTTCGCGTTGGATACCGCATAATTTTACAATCGCGCAAAAAAAGGCTCGTGTCGATTGGTGCAAAGAAATGTTGAAAAAATTCAATCGCGGTGCTTCAAGAGACGTCTATAAGATCGTGACAGGTGATGAATTATTGATCTATGCATATGAGCCTGAAACTAAACAGCAGTCGACTGTATGGGTCTTTTAAGTTGAGCCAAATCCAACAAAAGTTGTTCGCGCACGAAGCACTTCGAAGCAAATGATCGCCTTTTTTTGGAATAACCGGACATGTCGCCACCGTGCTATTAAAGAAACGTAGAACGGAAAATTCTGAATGGTACACCACCATTTGTTTGCCAGAAGTGTTCGAAGAAATAAGAAAAATCAACCGCAGAAGACGAATCATTCTCCACCACGACAATGCGAGCTCTCACACATCGGCTCAAACATGTGACTTTTTACACACTCAAAACGTCGAATTGATGGGTCATCCGCCCTATAGTGCAGATTTGGCACCCAATGGTTTCTTTTTATTCCCGCACACCAAAAATAAATTGCGAGGTCAACGTTTTTCAACGCCTGAAGATGCGGTTGATGCGTTCAAAACACATGTTTTGGAGATACATCTGTCTCAAAACTTAAGTAGCAATCCTCGTACTCCTGAATGAAAAGCAAAATGGACAAATGGAAATCTGCATACCAAAAAGTGAAAGCCAAGATCCTAACCAAAAAATCAGGCCAACCGGCTACAAGCAATAGTCCACATTGGTTTTATGGGACATAAATGTGTTCCATTTGGAGTATGCGCTCTCATAAGAAACAATGTACTATTCGCTTCGGTGTAACGCCGCCTTTAAGTTGTTTTCTGTTCTTGGTTCAAAATAACAAATTACTTGATAATCAAAAAGAGAACAATTAAGTTTTCCTTTTGTTTTTTTAGTTTCTGTGAAGATAGACAAACAGATGCCTTCATTAAAATGAGTTCATTCTTCCGATTTGTATTCGGATTCGGATTCAAGAACAAAAGTGTTTGTGAATATGCCGGCGGGAGGCCATCAAAAAAAAAAAAAGTATCAAATTGTAAAGAAAACAACAACAAAATGTAAAAAAGTATCTGAGACTGTTTCACTTCACTTGTTTTGCAAATTGTCTTGTTTTTCATCTGGTTTCATGTTGTGCCTGGAAGGTCCAAGGTAAGCTGGCACAAGTTTTGGATTTCGCTGACACTGATGACGCTGCTCAGATAGCATTCAACAGCACAATACACTCCCCACTCCACCCCACCAAACTGCGCCATACCATCATTCATCATATACCTTGCAAATATCTTGTATCGAATGGTATCGTATATAGAAAGACTTTAATAATTTTGTACTTACTAAGGTCTGCCTTCAAGTTGAGTTGAGTTGAGTTGAGTTGAACGACGGATGTTTATTTGTTGACCATTTTTGCTTCCGTATTGGTGCGGTTTTTTTTTTTTGTTTCTTTATTTTCGTTTTTAATCTCGAACTACAATACAATCAATACATATGGTATGGCCATACATACAATATAATCGAAGTATATACCATGTAGGTATTACTTTTTTAGTATTTCTTGAACATATTTGTAAAATCATGAACAGAATTCCAGATTTATGTTTATATTAATTGAAGTTTTGTTAACACACATTTTGCGCTCCAATGAAAGTGAAAATCGAACGCTTTATTAATTTTTATAAAATCACAAAATAAAACAAAAGAAAAAAAACAAGAAACGAAAGAAAAACAACCAAACAAAATTCAGACACGTGAATACAATTTTTTTTTCTTTCTTTGAGAAAATAAACTAAAAACCAACTAAAGTAAAAATAATTTCACTTTCAAATTAATTCAATTGTTTTCAGTAACAAACAACAATTGATCATTGTAAAGATACTCCTCGTAATGTACATAAAGAGAAGCAATAACTATGTATGTATATTTACAACTTCTCAACTATGAAACACAATGCGCGTCTGAACGTAAGTAGTACATATATTTTCAATCAGTTTGAAATACTAAATACTAAAAAGCTTAGGACACGAACTCGACAATCTCAATAACAATGACAACCTCAAGACGGTAGTGGCATTCAGACAAATGTTTCTCGAAGTGAAGGTTAAATCAATTTAATATGTATATGTAGTTATGTTTAATGGACATATGTGCATATATGTACATATATATATTTTTTTGATTTTGTTGTTTTCTTTTTGAAAATATGCAAATCAAGTGTAGCAGTGAATGGACTTCTTCTTTCTGATCAAATCAATTTAAAATAAATTAAAATTTACATTTTGTTGACAAAGCCATGTCCAAACTGTTGCCTCTAAGACTTCTTCTTAGCCAACCAAACCAATTTGCTATGCACCCTCAGTACTGCATCGAAGTATTTATTGTATTATGTATAGAATGAATGCATGAAAGAAAGGAAGTCATTAATATGCATTAAGAGTAGTAATATTTTAATGGATCTTACTTCTTATAGGTGCATTTTAAGTACAATATGTACGAGTATAGTCAGTCAGTCAGTTAGTCATGCATCCATCCATCCATAAAGCATGATGATGAACATGTTTGCTGACACCGGCATTACAACGTGCGTGTTTCATATTTTCACTAAGATATGGTACACTATCCATCCAATGCATACTTGAAGTATGCATGCATTTCTTATTATTATTTACTTATTATTTCTCGTATATTTCTTTCTATAGAAATAGAGCGTTTCCATTCTCATTTGTTGCACTTTTCATGCTACAACGTGAGAATATTGAAAATTGCAACAAGCATGCGTTTCATGCATCAAGATAACTACACTAGATACACGTACTTATATCAGTTATACATCAGTGAACATTTTCTTAACTTTTTCTTTTCCCAATCAAAAATTTAATTACTTTTGATTTTCATTGCATTTCATATATATAAAACTTGTATACCATCTACAGATTTGCAATTGAATAAACTTGGAAAATTCTTAATGGATATTGTAAGGTAACGTACCCATACTACATGACCCGTTTTTTATCCAATGCCTGTGATCTGGCCAGACCATAGTGTCCAAGATTATTAAATTTTTAAAATTTTTTTTTTTCACTAATAAACTCACAATAAAATGATTTTAGGCAATCTTAATTCTTTCTACTTTTAAAATCAGCTCAAAGTCAGAAAAACTGTGGCCAGACCTAGCCATAGCCATAGCCTAAGGGTGAAAAAGCTCTAAGCGCTGCGCCATATTTAAATATTGCTCTAAAAAGCTCGAGATTTCCATAGAGGATATTGACTACGTGACGTAAATCTAAAAACCACTCATCCCTTCTGCGACCAATAGTTGTATTTTGAAGATTAGAAACATCACAAATTGAAATAACATATGTTGACAGGCATTTTGATCAATTGAGAATATCTAAGAATTTAAATTAATTCGTTCCTATTAGAAAATATTTAACTAATGGTCATTATCATGTAGCTGTAGCTGTAAATCTTCATAGGCATATTCATTGTTCTATTTAGGGATCCGAAACATGTCTAAAATCTTGAAGACAATCCAAATTCAATTAAACCAGATTGAAAAAATAATATTGACATGCATGTATTTCAATATACTTATGTATGTATGTCCATTGATTTCGGGCAGTAATGGTTCCATGCATGTCCAACACTAAAATAAAACCATAAACCATAAGAATTTTTATTTTTTTAATTTCACTAACAAATGTTTGAGCTTAAATCTATTTCTATATAGTATATATGTATATAAAATTGAATGTATGTATCTATGTTTTTTTTTTTTTTTTTTTAATCGGAAGAAAAGCATCGAAAACCGAAGTGCGGGGCCTTAACCCGCTAAAAACTTCCGCCCCATGTCCTATTGTCCCCCCGGAACTGTCGCTAGATAATCCGTCGGGAGATGTATGTATCCATGTATGTATGTATGTATGTAAGTCGCTTATGGACTCCAAAACTGCTGAACGATTTTAATGAAATTTTAAGGGCATCTCTAGCATAGTCTTGAGGGTGTTTCAGTACAGTTTGGTGTGAATCGGATTTGCTGTGGTCGAGAAATTGGTGGATAATAGTTTACATACAAATCTTAGAGACATATGTTGAAATCAATCAAGTCACATTTGTCAAATATATCAGGATTTTAAAATCAATCAAGTCGCCTCTGCCAATTGAGACGTCTAATTTTTCAAAAGTATTTCAATTGCTGTGAACATAACGCACTAACATCACGTGAGGGGCGTAGCTCAGCACTCCCGATTCGCTTGAATATTATAAGTTTTCAAATCTTTTTTTATAATAAAGAAGTATTTAACTATATGACATATCGTTACCGTATTTATGCAGCGCTGTCTAGTGGCGAGTTACAACAAAGGGCGTAGCATAGAAACCAGTTACGGAATCCATATGGAACATACATGCATGCATCCAATTTTATATAGATAGACTACAATATAGATTGGATTAAAAATGCAGAGTATCAAAAAAAAGTATTGTAATTTTTTTCTGTGATCCTCGTATGGTTTAATAAATCTTTGGTGAAAGTTAGAAATTTATTTAATTATAAATTTGAACTCAGTCAGATGATGATTTGATTTGATCATGATAAACTGTAGGTATAATCCAACATATCATAATCTCTAATGTTTAACAAGAATGTGTAAAGATTACAAATGATTTATCTGCAGGAGGAAGTTCAATGAGCTTAGCCACATTGATTGGCATGTACTATACATATGGTAATCTTAAGAGTCTCGTAATAATTTAAGGAATTTTTCAATCATGATTTTTAAGTTTATTGTTTTATTTTTTTTTTTTTTGTATTGAACAAGTTTCAATCTCTGCTTATCACACTCCTGTCAATCATTCAATTAATCGATCAAAAATTCAATCGATCAAATCCACAGTTCCATAATACCAAAATTCATTTATTGTATGATACAATTTAGACATTAGCTACTGGTACAACAACTGCAATGACAGATACAAAATACAAAAACCAAAACCAAAAATAGTATATTACCAGACAAAAGTGTCAATTAATTTTTTGCTACAAAGCCAAAAACGAAATGTTAACAGTCGAATGAACTTTCGCTTTCATATGAGTTGAAAGTAAAAAACAACAAAAAAAAACCAAAAATTAAAAAGCGAAAAAACGAAAAAGCAACAAATAAAAACCAAGTTAAAATTAAGTTTTCAACGTTCATGCGAAATCAGATAAATTCAACTTCTAATTTGATTTCTTGTCGATTTTTTTATGCTTTACTACAATACAATATTATAGAAATAATAATAATAGTTTATTTTTTAAGTTTGCTTTTGTATTTCCATTTTTTTGTGTTGGATTGATATTTAAATTATTAAAAAATAACATATGTATATTGTTTATAGTATTTGATGATTTGCTTAAGCAGAGCTAATTTATTTGATTACTTCAATAAAAGTATAATTAATTGTATTTTTTATAAACATAAATTGGTCAAAAACCAAAAAATTCGAAATTGCTCGTGTTGTTGTTGTTTTTGATGATTTTGTTGGTGTTGTTGTTGTGACGATTATGAAACCCTTTCATTTTATTTTTTTTTTTTTGTTTATTATTATTTATCTATTTTTTCTATCTTTATGCAAATTAGTTAAAATTGCTTTCTTTTATACAAACAAAAATAAAACATAAAAAAGAATGTGGAAAAAAATGAAAATTTGTATAAATTATTCAGTTTATGGGGTTAATTGTGTTTTTCTTCTCTTTTTTATCGTAACTTTATGAATTCATATCAGTGAAACTGCACTGCAATATCTTTAAAAATTTTAATATGAAATACTAGTAATGTGCACACACATATATGGTAGAAAATATGAATAGTTGGAGAGACTTCAGTAACGTTGCGTTAAACAACAATATTACGCCTTTAATGATAGACAAATACAATAGTTTATATATTAATTATGTGATTTAGGTCTGTCTATCTCTCTCTCTGTCTGACAGTTAGAACTACCGAATCTATGTACTTTGAATTTAAACGGTAACTACAACAGACAAATTATTATTAAATTTTTATTAAATGTTAATACCAGGAGCGTTTTCCTGACAGAAACGAAATAATACTTGTTGGGGGTGTAAATCTGTGACCCACAATATAAAGTCAACCAATCTCTACGACGTTCTATTTTAGACAAATTTATTGTACAAAAGTTCATTATCTTAAATCTTAATCATAAAAATACACAAAAACAAAATGCAAATAAAATCTATTCTCTTTTCTCTTCTTACTAAATACTCTTTACGTTACTTCTCTTTACGTTACTTAAGCTTAACTTCTATTTAGTGTTACTGTCCCCAACATCCCGGCCCCGTTGAAAGTGTCCGCTTTCAATCAACAGGCAAGTTTGTGTATTGGTCGTCGAATGATTCCATTGATTGTGCGTACTTCAACTATTCGCACCTTCCCGTCATTACCAGTAACGATAGATAATATTCGACCGAGCAGCCAACGTTGTGGTGGGATGTTATCTTCATGAACGATCACCATCGCATCTTTCTGTATGTTGGGCGGGTGTGTAGTCCATTTCACCCGAGTTTGTAGGTCATTGATGTATTCATGTCGCCAACGCACCCAAAAATCTTGTTTGATAGAAGCGACACGATTCCAAACTTCTGAGTATGTCGGAACTTTACCAAAGTCAACATGACAAGGCACTGATAGTGACCTCAAAGTTTGACCGATAATGAAGTGACCTGGTGTCAATGCAGTCATATCATTCGGATCTGCTGATAGGACGTGAGTTCAATATGGCCTCTACCTCCGCAAGGACTGTGTTGAGTTCTTCGAACGTCAAGCGTGTATTCATTAGGGTCCGATTCATCAGTCTCTTGGCACTCTTTACGGCAGCCTCCCAAAGCCCTCCGAAATGAGGTGCTCTGCGTGGAATAAAATGAAAATTAATAAATTCTGATGTGCAATATTTTATTATGATGTTGTTGTTGTTCCGATTGGAGATGAATGTTTTGAATTTATTAAATTTGTTGCGAGCTCCGACGAAGTTAGTGGCATTGTCGCAGAAAATATGTGATGGGATTCCTCGCCGCGCTATCATCGCTTGACTGCATCTAAAAAGGCATCTGTGGACAAGTGTGAAACTACTTCAATGTGTACTGCTTTGGTCGCAAGCAGACAAAAATAGCGATGTATGTTTTGGAGGTTGTTTCCCACGAATGCGCAAGTATGTATGTACCGAGCCGCAGAAGTCCATACCACATATTTCGAATGGCCTGGCTATCCTTTCCACAGGAAGGTCACCCATAACCTGTTGTTGAAGTTTTGGACGACAACGTACGCAATGCACACAAGATCGTACCACTCCACGATTAGATTACGAGCGTTGATGACCCAGAAATTCTGTCGTAATAATTCAATCAGTGTCTTAGGACCATCGTGATAATTCTTATGATGCAAATGTAATATATAATATACGACAAAGTTATCTTTAGCTGGCAATACTATAGGATGGTCCTTTTCTATTGCATTAAAAAATATAGTAGTATCCTATACAATAAAACAAATACATTTCACGGCCCAATCGAAAATAACTGTCTTATTGCCTATCTACACTGTAATAAAACCGCTGATTTAATACAGCCATCTACACTGTATCAAAATCAGTGTCTAATTGACGCAACCATAAATAACTACAAATATTTGCTTCCATCATCAGCTTAAAAGTGGGTAACAATGACAAAAAGTTTGTAACAATGGCCAACACCTTCTAACACTGCTGCAGACTGATCTTTCTGAAAGTTGCGTCAATATTGTGTCTATGTAATAGCCTTTCTAGTTACAATGAGTAAACAGTTGAAAGTTCTGGTTTTGCGTTTTTGTTTTTGATATGCACACGTGTGAAAAGTACTTGATTAAGAACATTTTTCAGAATTTGCACATAGTTCTTGCAATTCCCTTTTTCATTCCTGTTACTTATTTTATTAAAATTGTAAAAAAAATTAGCAATTTGCATTTTACTTAAAAATGTTTTGTGCCATCATCAGCTGTTTAATGATCCCATGACCGAAAAAGGCAGAAAGCAAGCAGCGCTGCTTTACAGTAACCAGCCATAAAAATGGGTTCAAGTTGGGTTCATCGAGAACACAAGCAGAACTCTGTGTTCTGACTACTACAACAACAACAATTTTCGTTATTGTTGTCGTCAAGACACAGAGTTCTGCTCTGTTCTAGGAACCCAAATTTTTACTCACTATAGAAAGGCTATTAGAAACAACTCAGACTCTTATCTAATTCTACAACAAGAACCCCACAATTTCGTCATTTTATCTTTGGTTGTCTTAGAATTAGACACAAATCTATGGTTGTGTCAATTAGACAAAGATTTTGACTCAATGTATGTGTTTATTATGTGTCATGTATATATGTATGTAGTAGTTACCTGATCTAAACTATTTTAATAAATTTAAAAAAAAAAAACATACAAAAATCCATGTGGAAACCGGTGGCGCATCGTCCATACGGGCAGACCGAATATTTTCCCGAAATTTTCCTGAACTTTCTGAAGTTTGGCTTTTTCATGTAATCGGATTGTAGAGTAATTTTTGAGTAATTTGTTCTGTGCAATTTTTGGTAGTTATAGGCGTATTAATTAATTAATTTTTGTACTAAGCTGTCATATAATACTGTGTCAAAAGTAACATGAATAAGGCGATGAAACCAATTGATTTCTTATCTTGCAAGTTCTCTTTTTTAAATTGTTTAAGCTGGAGAAGAGGATTTATGCAACCCATATGCGACCTGAAACCAAATTGTGTAGCTGGAATAATAGAGCGTGCTTCAAGATTCTGTTGTAAGATTTATTCAAATATTTTGTAAAAACTGGTTCACTGAAACCATTAATGTGCTGATCGCTATCTGAAAGAGACTCAGGAAGTTTATGTTTTACTTGAAATGTATCTTTGAGGTTATTAGTTTCTTCCTGACGTGTAGTGTACTTTCTATTGGATTGTTCGGAAAGTAGTTTGGTTTTTTTTATTTATATTGTTATTAACGATTTTCTTATAGGTTTATCCGATCCAATACCTTTTGCAATATCATGATTTCACGCTCATAAAATTTTTGTTCTTTAATGACAATAATCTGATCTAGGGGATTATTGCCTTCCTCATTGAAGTAAAGGTTTTACCATATAAAAAGTTTTGTAGGAATCGCAACAATTAATAATCAGAAGGTGCCAGATCTAGAGAATATGGTAGATGTGGCAGTACATCCCATTCAATCTGTAAAAGCTTTTGTCGAGTTACGAAACTTGTTTGAAGTTTCGCATTATCTTCGTGGATCACCACCTTTGACCATTGACCAATTGGAAGTGAATCATTCAATTTATCCAGCTGAAGACAGTATGCTGCAGATTTCATCGTTGTGTTGTCTGGCAGAAGCCCAAAAACAACGATTCCATTGAAATCCCACCAAACATCACCTTGTTTTGATGAATATCGGCTTTCGAAGCTAGTTCATTTTTTGTACTCCATGAGATTATAGACAACCCATTTCTCATCTCAGTAATTGGTAATTTTCTTGTCGTTGGATACCGGTACGATCTGGCAGTTAAACACTATTTATGGTATACATATATTAACCATTTTAGATAAAATTCCATTCAAGTGTAAAAAGATTAACCATATAAGAATTTTATTTTGATAGCTGATAAGAAGAAGTTGATAAGTTGTCCATATTAACATAAACATTTGTATCGTAAGCATCTCTAAGCTCACCTTCATCATGCTACAAAAGTTTGGACTAACTAATATACGTTACAATACAACACAGTGATACCTTTAGTTTGGTTTTTATGTTAATTTAACCAGTGGTTGTTTTTTTTTTGTCTTTTTATCAACCTTAAGAAATTATATAGAGTCCGCACAGTCAGTGTAGGCTCTGAGTTATTCAATAAATTGGTTAAATGTGTCTTCAAAATGGAATTTTGATTAATGTTTTTCACCTAAATTTACTATGTGGACTGTAGATGTGGCCTGAACCTATAACTTTCATGTATCGTTCGAGGCAAAATGTTTGTTAACCGAATAAATTTATACATACATAAAATTGTTGATTAAATCTATTGGATTTTTCTTTTTCTTCTATAGATTAAAATGAAAACTGCACAAGTTTGTGTCTTAAGTCTTTCGATTTTTGTTTTCTTTTGAGATATCAACAAGAAAATAAGCTTATACGCAGCACAAGCCAAAAAAAAAAAAATAATATAAAAATTAAATTTTCCATGCAACTCACATAAAAAAGATTCAATCGAAGCAGACAGAAGTCAACGCTGACTTTAACTGAGGCCGCAGACTGAGGCTGAGACTTCAACTTTGTATATTTACACCATTTTATGCTGGCTGATAAAGAGAAGAGTACCAACCGTTTATTCATACTGAGAGTGTTGCGCGCCAACATATGCAAAGAAACAGAAATTCGGTTGGCAACACTAAGAGCAAAAGCAACTTAAGCTTTTCTCTGATATTTCTGCTGATGTTGTTGCTGCTGCTGCTAACAGCAAAGCATGCGTGGTTCGGGTTTGTTTGCTTCTCTATGTGCTAGCTTGAGTTTGCTTCGGTTTTATGTTTCTTTTGTTTTTGGTTGGGTTGCTATTGCTTTCGATCGTTCGTGTGACGACATACAAACGTTTTACTTTTGCTGTTCATATTTGTCTCTCTGGCTAACTGCTGTCTGCTCTCGGTGTGTCCATCAGTGTCTCTGTCTCTTGGTCGATTGTGGGTTCTGTGTTTCAGTTAGAGTCCGCGCAACATTGCGCCAAGCGCATTTCAGTTTCAGTTTTCCAGTCCATCGAGTGAGTTCGTTTACTCGCTTCAAACGGTTAGTGATTGTTCAAATAACATCAACAACAACATATTACAAATTTGAAAGGATTGAAAAACCAAAACCAAAACCAAAAAGTGAACGTTTTATTTGTCGCTAGCAGCGTGTTAAACATTTAACAAGTCAAGAAATTCAAAAAAAAAACAAATTAATGAAAAGACAAAACAAATTGGAAATTTAACAAAATTAAATTAATACCAATACTTTGATAAAATTATATTTCTCTAATTTCATAGCGAATGTGAACAAGCAAAAATTTTGAATTTAACAAAAACAACAAAATAAAAAAACAAATTTAAATAAATAAAAAAAAAGTGTTTGATATTTTGATTTAATTTAAATTAAAAAAAAAAAAAACAATATTTTAATTAATAATAAATAACAAAAAAATTATTGGTTTTTTATTTTTTTAGTTTTAAAGAAAGAAAATTATATTAAAAACAAAGTTTTGGAGGAGAAACTGATTTGGAAATTGGAAATTCATCAAAATTTTTCACTTTTTTATTGGATAAAATCCTTGAATTAAAACATTAAACAAAGGAGAATAAGCAAAATGGTGAGTTGGTTAAGATTTACTTAGAATTCTTTTAATAAACTATGGAAAAAAAATTAAGAAATAATATTATACTTACAAATACTTAAGTATTTTATTTTAATTTTTTTTTTAATTTTTTATTTTTGGTTTCAATAAATTTACAAAAAAAAAAAAATGAGAAACTTGCGCAACTTTAAACTGACGTTTCTATTTCACAAAAACATTAAATAAAAATAATAAAAAAAAATTGTACAAAAGAGTTTGACAAAAGTGTGTCACGCGACACAAAAACCACATGAAGCCATGGTTGTCGGCAACTGCAAGCCGCAAAAAATGTTTGCTACATGAAAGATACAATGCAATACAAACAAACAGCCAACAAACAACAGCACACATCAGACAAAAATGATATTCATAAAGCAAAATGTAATCAAATACAAAATATTGAAAGTCTTTAGTCATATTAAGTACTATACGGTAGCATTACATATGCCAACAAGTACAACACAAACAACTAAAGATAGTTGTTGTGGTAGTGGTATTAGTGGCAAGAATAAAACAACAATGACACATTGGACTAACCATACATTCAAGAAAACAATAGACAGACCGACTTATAGAGTCACCCAGTGAAACAAAGAGACAATCAGACTCAAAGAACATCGCTATTGACTAAAACAAAAAGAAAATTTATAAAAATATATTACTCGTACATACTATATGAAAGAGTTTGTTGGTACATACATACATATATGAATAAAACTTAAGAACGTGTTCTTATTTGTATGAGTGTATCTCTCTGTGTTTTTGTTTTTTTTTTGTATATATGTGTACGAGTATAAGTGAGTATGCTGAAGTTGAAGGTAAACGAGCTTGTTCCGTGGACAAGAAGCGGTTTCGCTTTCAACACATTCAATATTTACTTTTTTCAGTTTCTCTTTATAATTTCCATGGTAGTAAGATAAAAAATGAACAATAAATTAATTAAGGAAACCAAAGTTGATTTAGAAAGGTTTTTTTATTATTTAAATAGATAAAAAATATATCGATCTACTTAAAGTACTACACACTACTATTTTTATTCACATTCTTGATTCTATTTAACAAAAGACTGAAGCAACAAACCTGCTATTTGAACTTAATACAAACAAACAATAAAACAAATGCAATTAGCCCAAAAATGAAAACAATAAAAAACATAAAAATAATATTAAATAAATAAAATATGTATGTAGTAGAAGCAAAAAAATAAATTTAAAAATCAACGTGACAAACAAGTTGAGCTGGTAAAAGTTGCCACACACATGGCAATAAAAACCACTTGTAAAGCGAGTGCAAGATAACAAATATAAAAAACAAAAATAATAATAATAAATTGAATAAAGAAAAACCTATAAAAAAAGAAACTAAAAACGCACGCAGACCTCAAACTCAACTCAACTCAGCTCAATTCAAGTTAACTCAACATTATTGGCAAATCATTCGAAATAAAAAATAAATAAAACTGCTTAAACTTGTCTAAAACATCGAAAACTGAAAGCGTTTCAAAAAATATATGTATGTATATAAAAAACAAAAAATAAATTAAAAATAGAGACCAAAAATTGAAGTTAAAAAACAAGAAAACTAACAAGAAACAAGTTGATTTGAATTGAGTTGAGCTGAGCTATAATATACAATAAAAAAACTGCAAAAATTTAGTTCAAAATATCAAAAATGTACAAGTCAAGTTTTAATACACACACAAACACAGACTCACACTCAAAGTAAACAAGTCTGACCAGCTTCAAGTTCCCCTCCAAATTAAGTAAAAAACAATACACCAACTACAAAATGAACAATCAGACTAAACGAACATACGATCAATCGATCCAATTCATCCATCCATCAAGTGTCGTAAATGTAATATTTCTGATCGGTCCGATCAGCAAGTTAAATGAATTTTAAGACCTAAGCGGAGCCTGCCCTAGACCCAAGTTTAATGCACATTTTTATGGAGCAAGAAAACAAAATTGGTTGGTAAAATGTGAAAAAATATCACAATCACAGTGAAAGAAGTCATAGGTGTCATATTTCTAGGGCAAAACTATCTCAAAACTAAGTCGATGCAAGTATTATATTGTAAAATATACATTTATTGTCAAGATAATAAAATTATTTCTGCTTTTATTGGTGTCTGTATTCATACATATAATATATAACCTTACCTAAGGCATATTATTATTGTGATAATCTCTGATTGATATTTAAATAGTAGTATGTATGTACAAAATTTATAGTTGTATCCACCTTTGTTTGTTGAATAGTACAATTGAAATGGAGACAAACTTGATCTTTAAAGTGTTAACAAACATACATATGTATATACAGTCACAATCAAAGATGTAAGTGATAGACATAACAAATACGCCTACAATGCTAGCAAAATGCCAAAAAAAAAAAAGAAAACCCCTACAAAAGTTGACTTGTAAAAGAGAGTTACAAAATGTAAATGTTAAAAGAAAATGACGGAAATTCAATGAACTTTTACAATAGAAGAAAACTTGATTTGACTTTGAAATTATCCAATCAGGCTAAACAACAACAACAACTGCAACAACAGATCATATGATAATCGGTGTACAAAAGTACAAGTAGGATGAGGACGATAGTGGCAGTGAGGGTTTTGAACTTTTACTTTGCTGTTAGATTCAAAGGAAAAACACATGAAACAAATACTCGTAAAGTTTGTTGTAATTCATTTCACCAAGAAAACAGACAGACTAACAACAACAACAACAACATAAGCGATTTAAGCAATGCCAAAGGCTCTTTCACTTTCATTGAGTTGGCACTAGTGGCTGTGATAATGGTGGCTCCAACTTCAGCAACTCATGACAATTAAATCAAATGCATTTCTTGATTTTCACTTAACAATAAAAATCACATGCACACACATCATTAAAGTTGAACACAATTTTCTTTGCTTAAATTTAAAAATAGAAAACAATAAACTTAGAAGCTTCGGTTTCACTGAAAACCATATCCTGTTCACACACAAAGTGACATCTTTAAGCAAAAATCTACAATATAAAATATGTTTCATGCAACAAGCAACAAAAAAAAAAACCAAATAAATATCTAAATTTATAGGAGCCGGGTTTATTTGGAATTATACTTGCCTCCAGATTGATGCACTATTTTCAATTGGTTCCTAGGATATTGCAAATTACTGAAATTATAGAAGGAAGCCAAAGTACCTTGCATGTTTGTATGTTTGTATTCTGTATGTAATAAGTGGTGATTTTATTGTATATTAATTGACCTGAGCCGAAACATTTACAGAAAGAAAAGAACGAAAAATGCAAATTGTACTCTTGTTCGTACTCAGTTTAAAAATTAATATCTTCTGATTCTATTTATCGATTTAGATTACATAAAAGCTATATGGTACTTACAATAAAGCTTGTTAATTTTCAGTAATTCGATTTTGAATACAATGAGTGACTTGTACGTGATGCGTGCACAAACACTTTCAGTCTACGATTTTATTATAAAAATAGTAAAAAGATTACGATTATTATGTAGATTAAGAGTTGTTTTCTCAAGAACTGTCTTTTCATATTATCATATTATCTGATTTGAAATAAGAAAGAAGCTTATGTGTATTGGAAACTGTTCAACAGATTGATGGAATACGTGAATCAGCGTTGCCAGACGTCTCGATTTTAGACCAAAATTAAATAACCCGCGTGGGACAGGCCTAGTCCTGCTTTTTAGGGATTATTCGGCGCACTAAGAGAAATCGCGATATTTTTACTAGCTGTCATGTCCTATTTAAAGACTTCAACTATATCAATTTAATATTCGCTTAAGCTACGATTCAATCACTCAATTACCGCTACACACGGATATTCAAACAGTTTCAAAAAAAATGATACTTAAACTGGTTTCGTTCATACTAAATGTTCCAACTTCAAACTGCTTTCTCGAACGTGTTTTTTTTTTTTCAAATGAATTTAAAATGGTCGGATACTAGAAAAAGATGCTTCATAAATTAAATGAAAGCAGAATTAATAATCCAATTTAATCTGGAGCTATCCTATGCAGAGTTCTTCAACTATATTAAAGAAAACCAGAAAGATTGCTATCATTGACTATGAGAAAGATGTAATACTTTTCACGATCCTCCGGTTGCATCCAACCTTCTTTTCTTAGCATCACTATATTCTCTTTGTCACAGTTTGAGTATCAACAAAGAACACAGTTTGAGTGGCACTTTTATTGAAATTTTATTCTTTATTAGTTTGTCATTTACTTTGGGTTTGTATGGGAGGTACCCTTTCTGGTAACCATAGGATCATGAAATTATGATATATGATTGATGGATATGAACTTATAGTGTCCAAATTTCAATAAGTTACATCACTCCCGTGAAGAGTATAATAAGGAAGCTGTGAAAAAAGTGAAATATTATACTCCTCTGAAGACTTAACTGCCTTACAGAATAAATCAGACATTTATTGTTATAACTTATAAGTATAGTAAGTTATTTTCTATAAAAAACATTTTATATGACTATCTATCACGATTGGAAACTTTATTCAAAACTCAAATAAATGGATAATTAATAAAAACTACTGTTTATTTACGTTTTTTATTAAGCCCTGCTTTCGGCAAAAGAAACCAGCTTTTTAACACAAAAGGTTTAAAAATCCGGCTTTTCTCGAAACAAAATCTGTCAACATTGACGTGAATTATTCCAAAATTAATCGATTATCTTATGATATCTCTTTAAATATACAAGTACCATATGTATGTTACAAACATCATGACAAAATCATATCATATCGACTCACATTGCTTGTGAAAGGTATAAATAAGCAATGAGCCGCAAGCAAACTATTGCGACAGTCGAAGTTAACCATAGCTACTACTTATATGCAATACAATATGAAAATGACTTTCTCCAGGCATAAATGATACTAAAAAGTCTCTTAAATGAAATACAAAAAATATGGAAAATCGTATGACTTTTTGGATTAACCAGAGTCTTAGAAAGGGAGTCTGAAGATACTTAGTTCTGAAGTGCTTATATGACTTTTTTATCTTAAATTAGTTATATATTTGTATATAACTAATTGCAATTTTTCAAACATAAAACATGTGAAGCCACTTACATATACATAAGTACTTCATAGTCGTATATCACAAAGTCATGTTACTCAAAATTGTATAAAATGAACTAAACAAAGTCTTCATACATCATACAATAATGAAGACAAAGAAAATACAAAAAAAAAAAAAAAACCACCAACAATTGTCATTTTTTTGTGAGTCTTTCGTTAAAAAAATTTACTTGATTCCGGTTGATTGTTGTCTTGTAGATCGCTGGAAATTTCTGGCAGGAAATTGCGGCACAGTTGTTATATTATTTTGGCCCTGAAAATGGGGCGTACAGTTAATTATGTATAAGTTGTTTGCTTCAAGCAGCTGCCTGTGCAGCCAGAGCCGGCTTTTTTGATACGTTGGCAACCTTTCACTATCGATGCAGGCATACATATATCTATATTCAATAGTTGTTGAATCATCTAAAAGAATTTAAATTCAGGTGTTAAGGAATACAATAGATTTTTGTTTAGCAAAAGACAATATGAGTAAAAGAAAGTCATCATTTAAGATACTTATCATTGAAGGAGGCTTTCTCTTAAAACCAAGAACGCTGCACCGGTTTCAACTTATGATATTTACTTGTTTACATTGAAATTACTGGTAAAATCGATTTGAATTGGAAAATTGTATATACCATATACTTAAAAATATACGAAAGCAACGAAAATGAATATGAATGAGTACAATTCATTGCGGTATTGTAGATACACGATATCATGGCAATTGGCAGCATCAAATGGTTGTTGAACTGAAACTGAAGCAAATCAATTTTATTATTGTTGTTGTTGCTATAATTGTTGTTGTAAATGTTATTGCAAATTCAAATGTAAATTAAAGTGATTTACAAAACAATAGCGAAAGGCTTCATTTCGCATAAGTGCGTCTTTATTCATGCAATAAAAAAAAAGAAAACGAAAAAGAAAAGGCCAAAGCAAGCAACGAACTTGGTTTCTTTTTTATAGTTAACTGATGATTATCATTTCATATATGGTATACATATATGTATTATTTTTAATGGGTAAAAGTTGAATTTTACTCAATAAAGTGAAATATGTTATAGTATGAACATATATCATACATATCGCACCCCAACTACAAAAGGATATTAGCTAAAAAAAAAACAGAATTTCAAGAAATTTCTCACATAAGTTATTGACATGAAATTTGTATTTCTTTATTTGTTATTTAATCTATGACAACTCACTATCAATAAAAGTAATACAACTGACCAAAAAAGTATAGTAAAAATATTAAAATAAAATAAATCCGTCTCTAACCCGGAGGGGGAAATTTATGCTAGCTATGGCCCTTCTCACAGCCATGTGTAGTCAGAGACAAACAATATATACCCCTTTCAAAATTGTAGATGGAGAAGCACAGAACATTGATAGTGGTGGTCAGGAGAGAGGATGTAATAAATTTTATTATAATTATCACATAATACACGAAATGGATCATATTGAGCTAAGTTAGTTGTGCGCCTACCTAGAGCAAGAAGATCGAAATTTCTAGTGGTACGATTAGAGACACAGAAACTAAGTTGACTCAAAAGCCCTGGCGAATCATCAATACCAATAATAAGATTATGAAAACAATCGGCGTACACTAGGGTTCCAATTTAAACCACGAAGTGCAAAAAGAATAATGAATAATTCTGCATCAATAACTCAAAAATCATGTTTCTTGAGTAAATAGTTAGTGTGCGATATTTATGTGTATCAAGAGCGTACAAATGGTAACATAATCTGTTAAATACTTAATGTTTCACCTGAATAAAGATGAGCTTTTAAATAAACTAGGTATCTATCACACATATTTGTCTCTGATCATGACGATATTTAGATAAGTGTGGAACAGCAGAAAACCTAAGCAAATCTTTTGTGTACATTTGATGACATAAATTAAATGCCATTAGATTCAATTAAGGGCTGTCCTTCAGATTCTTCTTTTTAGACTGATGTGTGTCTCCCATGAAGTCATGGGATGCCAACCACTTTTTTGTCACCATTAACATCTGCAACTACTATTAAAAAAACTGATTAAAATCAAAGGCTATCTGACCATCCGATAGAACATATAATAAATATGTAAATGTATCTAAAACTTTGTACTTATTCTTGCTTCTTATGGAAACCAATCAACCAAAGTATTATACTAAGCTACTTAAAAGTTTTACAAGTTGATTGACTAGTTAATATATTAAAATATAATTATATTGATAGTGCTACTTACCATAAGCCTAAAGAAGGAAGTTTATAACACCTGATAATCGCTTATGCAGCAATTCTGTTTATAAATTTATAAAGTCAATGACAACTTCATTTATACATAATATTATACTAATGTATATTATATAAAATTAATTAATTTCCCATTAACTGCAAGTTCATTTTATTTTTGAAACCTATCGTCGTTGTCTTTTGTTTTGTTAAACAAATTTTATTACTTTAGATCAGGTCAAAATGATTAACATCTTTGTCAACCATTCACATGCTCACACACAGTACACACAGTTGCAGATACAAGCACACAGACACACATATACATAAACACATATATGTATAATTTGTGTCAATAACACAACTAACAAAGCTAATTAACAAAACAAAACGCATTTTGAAAATACTTATATCAAAAAAAAAGTTAATGGAAAATCAAAACAAAATCCAAACAAAACAAAAGACTTAAGCAACGAACTTTGGTTGCAAAATAGTATATTGAATAAAAATATTGATAATGTATTTAATTTTAAATTTATTTCAGTTGAACAGAATATTTTGTTCTTTTTTTTAACTTAAATAAAGCAAATGCTTGAAGCTGCGTGTGCATGTACAAAAGTATCATTGCCGTAGGCATACAACTTATATAAAATTGAAAACCATGTTCAATTTCGAATTGTGCAAAACATAACCTGAGGGCAATTTTAAAATCAAATCATTAACAATAGTAGCAACTTCATTATTTGGAAGTAGTTTTTATGCTACTTCAATCATTCATTCAAGCAATTACTCACTGTATCGCCTTCTGTCTGCCAACCTCAACCTTTGATTGTTCAGTTAATTTTTTTTTAGTTAAAAAACAGCAGAAAACTACTTCATTTTGCAATCAAATTCACATTCACATAACAATGAAACTAAAATACTTAAAAAAGATATGTACCAAAAAACTGATGTTAAATTAAAAAAAAAAACAACAATTTAATAACCAGATGCTAAGTATATACATATGAACATTCACTAGTATAGGAAGTATTGCAAAGCTATGAATAAATTTAAATTTGATATCTTCTATACATATAGATATATGATACATATAATAAAATCGTTGACTTTGTCAATTTGTTTTTTGTTTGAACAAGTATCAATTAAAATGCACTCATTCCATTCAAAATCAAATTACTGAAACACAAGAATCTTTTTTTGGAGCACAGCATAGACATTATTTTATAAAAATTGACCCACAAAATATGAATAAATTTATAATTCAAAAAATTTAAAATGCATTTTTTCTAACAAATGTCATAATAAACCATACAAAAATTTAATGCAATACCTCAAAAAAACATTTTGTCGCTTCTAAGACCAATTCAGACAATAGTAGTCATTGGCCGAGCGTGCTAAGGCGTCGTTGCAGTATATGAACAACAATACAAAACAGTATTGCATACAAAAGAGCGTGCCAACTACTTCTGTTCTTTGCACGCTGGCGCCAGTTGGAGATTCCCAAGGTCGACAGGTCTCTCCAACGAAGATGTGGACGTCGCCTTCCTCGTTTTCCACCCTGAGGTACCACCTCAAAGGTCTGCCTTGCCGGAGCTTCTTCATTCATACGTGAAACGTGGCCAAGCCAGCACAGCCGCTGAATTTTTATGCGCTTCACTATGTAAATGTCCTTGTATAGGTCATACAGCTCGCTGTTCCATCGAGGACCGAAGATCTTTGTCCTAATAGCGAAAGCGTAGGTTGTCATCGATAGATCGATCCATATCCGAGGCTCTTTTGATTCTTTTCATTGGAAGGTTTTTTATGTGGCGGGTTCCAAGCCCAGTGCACAACCCTAAACTAGGGAGTTCTGTTGTTGGTTGGTGGTATCCTACTTCGAGGAGGTGGATACTGCCGTTGGTACCTATAGTACTCTTCCGCCACCGTACCTAATGTGCAAAACCCCACCTTGGCCTTGCACATTTTGGTGAACGCTTCAACCGAATATGTCAGAGTGGCTTCACCAAAACTCCCTCCTGACCAAGGATCCTACATGGTTTGGTTACCAGATCTTCACCTAGGTTGCTCAGGTTTCCAAGATGCATCACGGGGACGTGAGAGTAGGAAGATTTGAGGGATTTTAGCCGTTAGTAGCAGGAAACTCTAACGCTCTTTGCATCTCAACAAAAAAAGAAAAAGATAATCGAATATGAACTAAAAAAAGGCAACAATTACCCAGCCCTGGGCAGAGTTATCCACATTTTAATCGAATGCTATATTTGACAAAAGTAGCATTCAAAATTTTATTCCATCATTTTTGAATTTAAAAAACAGATAACTAACTGATCGCATCTCAAATTTGATGGAATCAGATTATTGGCAAAATAAGAGAACTTCTTCGTCTTTTATGAATTTTGTTACTTTTTAAGTTGGAAAACTATATCCAATTCCAGCAACTATCTAGGCATATGACTGACTCTATGATTACATGAACTGTTATTTATTATACACATATCTTTAATAGAATCAATCTAATGACTCTGCTTCAAAGTAGCCAATCATTTAAAATATAATCAGGGGTAAGATATTGATGAGACAAGTCAATTATGTCTCAGCTAAAAAAACCCTTCATATTCAATTCAATAGATTAAATTTTTAATTATTTCATTTAAACGTGTTGCTTTTGCTTTCATTTCATTGTTGATTATTGTGGGGCAGGTCTTAAATAAAAAATCACAAAAAAAACAAGATTAAAAGAAAAAAGAAAAATATTGTATAATTAGCTAGTATTGTATTTTTGACACTTGTTATATAATCGATTTTAATGAATTTTTAGCTTTGTACTATTAGAAATCAATCAATCAATCAGTTGATTGATGATTATTATAGATTTTTGTTTCCAACAAAATTTGGATGATTTTTTTGCGCAAAATTTAATATAAATAGAGAAATAGAAACCGAAATTTAATGAAAAAGAAATCCACCTTTTTCTTGTTAAAATTTTCACTTTCATTGAAGTTAAGTTCCATGTTAATTAAAAATCTTCATTATGTACACTTACCATATGTATGACTTCTGTATTATGAATATGCAAATATGTATGTACTCGTATGTATATAATGCTGATGATGCTGCCTTTAAGTCGCAATAATTAATTAGCTATAAATTAATTAAATCAAATAAAAGACAACGTCATAAACATTTCATTTTCATTAAGTCAATTTTATCTGCTTGTTTTCTTGTTTGTTAGCTTTTGGTAACATCTTTAAAATACTCGTACCGACATAAAATACAAGAAATTATTATTATTAAAGATATACACACACACATTTAATCAGATGCTATAAATTCAAGATAATAAAACAAGTTGCTTTTTGTTGTAAAATGATTACTGACTATTTCATAGGCACAATTGGCAGTAAAATCAATCGAAAGTTTCTTTAATAGTGTTTGTTATAGGAAAAGAACTTTATCTGGTATCCCCTTAGGTAATATGCTCCAACCAACCAGTTAAGTATAACTATTGTAGCAATCATTTAGTATTAAAGGTAAAAATAAATATAATAAAAATCAGTTGATAGTTGTAGCAGTTTAAAAATATGTATACAATTTGAATGATCGGCTTCTGAGCTGGGTGTGCCTTCCAATTGTGGTGAACTACGGTGTCTAAAACAAAAGATAGAAGAATATTATTTATGTATCTTGAAAACTATGATATTGTTGATCATTCAATCAAGAGGATGGACAGATGGAAGTGATCATGTTAACTAACATATATCGCACATTTCTCTGCGTTACAAACAACAAATGAAAATGATAATACTAAGTATATTGTGAACACCAGTGCTGTGAAGTGTATGAAAATTAAAATTTAATTTATACTTAGTATTGTATATTTGATTAAATGAAACTGGTTTTGCCATGGAAAGGTTAAAGTTGGAGAAAAATATTAAATTTATTTTGTACAATATTTCTTCTCGTATTTTCTTAATAAATATAAGTATTAATTGCTGCATTTGGCCATCGAACGGGCAACGCAAGCTGCATAATTAGTCACCTACCGCACCTTTGATTAAATGAGATACAGCAAAACAGCAACAAACTTAAAAATGATTAGCCAAATTTCACTTCTTCTTGTATGAAATATCTTTCTTTTTTATTAAACAATACTTTTTAGTACGATTGTGTGTGAGCAGTTGTATATTTTTGTATTTATAAAACTTTCCAACATATAAAATTTGTAAAATTTTGTATATTGTTTATAAGTATAAGTATATTTTACGTAAGGTTGCAATAAAAGAGGTAACTTACAATGGGGCGCTGTCTGGATCATGATGATAATGGTGATGATGATGATGATGGCAAGTGGCAGGGAGCGCTGACATAATCAGCATTTAAACATTAGTTCCTTATTGCAAGTCAAGACAAGTTGAGTCGAGTCGAGTTGTGTCGAGTTGAGTTGAGTTGAATCGAGACAAGACTTAGTCAGTAGCAGCACACGACAATTTCATTTTTTTTTTCTCTAACAACTTTGGTGTCATAACATCCATGATGCCTTATATGATTTTCACTTAAAAATTCACCAATGAACGAACCGACAAGCAAACAAACATGAATCTAAATTATGAGTGAAATTTTTGCATTTAAAGCAAATTTCCCGGTTAACCGAGTGACATGATGACGACGATGATTTCTGTTGCACAAAACAAAAAAAATAAAACCACATAAAATAAATAATTTATTATTTATTTCGGAATTCGCATTTTAACATGCAAAGTTGCATATTTTTTCGCTTGAGGGGCACGCACCTGGACATGCTAAAGCATATCTACTCAAATAGAAAAGCGAAACCAACAGAAATAAATATTGCCATCAAGTCACATAAACGTCACTATGTCCAACAATTAAGCATTTTACATACTATGGTATAAGACAAATGCATTTGAAAATGTACAACTCAACAAAACAAAAAAGACATATGTACATTCATATGTACACTTACCATATAATGGAAAAACTTTGAAATGAGAAATTAAAAACCTCTAAAGGTGTTAAATTCAGTTTTCAGCATGTTGACTTCAATTACACGCATTCAAAAGTTTGTTGCTCAATTCTTTTGTTTTTTGAATCATTTATGTATATAAGTATTTTATGTAGATAAATGCATAAAACACATGCGTAGTTTAGGGGATCTCAGTTCTATGAAATTCCTACAAGTAGCATCAAAAACTCATCAAATTATTAACCATAATGGAATGATTCTTTCTTCTCAAGAATTTTAATCAGATTTTATATGGCAATTCATTCAATGAAAGATTTTTGTTATTATTTATTTATTATTTTATTTTTTTTTTAGTAAAAACTAACAGATCTTTTGATTTTTTATATTTCTTGTTAATTGATCAAAAATATTACTTAATAATTCGTTCCACCTTTGTTTGGTTTTGCTGCCAAGCATATAAAAATAGCTTCATAATTTGGTGCTGGCATTAATGCGACACTGACAGATTGCCAAATTCCATGACAACCATCAACCATGAACAGTCAACCGTTAACGTACGGTGACGACGGCGAATATGAGGGAAAAAAAGTAACTGGAAAAAATACCAATTCAACAACCATGGCAAATTTGGATTTTGCGGATCCAAGAACATAGTCATTTTGTCGATGTATAAAGAAACAGTAAACGGAAAACAAGATACAAACACATACACATACATATGCATATTCTCAAAATAAAACTCAGAAGCAAAAAGTCAGTTAGATACAGAGATAGATGGATACATACAAATGTTAACCGTTTGTACATAAATTTTATTGACATTATGAACATTTACACAGTAGAACGGAAGTTGTGCTCAGTCATGTGTTGAAATCTTAGCGGCATTAATGATAGATAGATTGATAGATAGTTAGACAGAAGGACGTAGTGTACACCATGGAGATAAATTGGGACAAACAAGAAGAAAAAAAATAAAATAAATATAAGAAAAACAAATTCACTCATTGAATAAAATAAAATTATGAAGCAATAAGAAAATGTCTATTATAACAAATTAATCATGCAAACAAAAAATATCAAAATAGACTAGTTATCAGTGGGGTAACAATAGAGTGGCATGACGGTAAAATGCCACGGCCCCCGTCCCGTAAATATTTTGATCCAGAACAACCAGAAACAAGTACGATCAAAAATTCAGTGATTCTTTTTTGATGTGGAAAAATTTAAATCTTTGCCATTTGTTATAAGGATAAGGATTACTTTAAAAGACTTAATGATCAAATGAAAAGTTTTGTGATCGAAAACGGGTGCTGTAAACCTAAAGACCTCTTCTTAGAGACAGTGACAATAGATCTTTCTTGGAAAAATGGCTGTCCAAAGGCATATATTGGAAGCCATAGAAAGACACGAGACATCGAAAAATTATTTGCATTCATGTTTGGCCATATCAACAATGGCAGTTATTTGGACCATTAGATGAATTAAGAAAGAAAAAGATACAAAGAACTTTGCCGTTACTGTGTGATTGAGAAAGATGAAAATGGAACTCCAATGGCGCTCGTAATTAAAGAGTCATTGTTAGGATTTCATGAGATTAAAGATCAAACACACAAGGATATGATGGTGCCATTAACATGAAAGCCACTTATAATGGAGATCAAAAACTCAAAAGTGATACTGAGCCAGATGCTCATAATTTAAATTTGGTAGTTAATGAAATGCACACATTTTTTGAAACTGTGCAACAAAAATTAATATATTTTTTTGTATTGTTTCATATACCCCGTTTATAAGACGCCCGAAACGGTTTGCATTTAGGTTAGCACACAAACATAAATTGATTTTCAGTTCGGTTTTAACACGCAAAGCGACTACAACAAGCGCACATTTCACATTATTTTTTTGAAACGGTATTTATGTGTCTTATAAATGCAAAGCTTATTGCAGACGTTTTGAAAATCAGCTGTTCGCAAAATGCTGGTTTGTGCAGTGTTGCCATATGGTCCAGTTATTTTCCTTTATTATCATTTTCTCAATGATTTTGTGGATTATAGATTTAAAAATCATTGCAAATTATATACAATTACAAAGCATTATACAATTTTCTGTACAATGTAATTTTAAAACAAAAATCAATATATTGAGAGGTGAGCTTCATCATATTTTATGCATATGGCATCTTTAAAAATACATATACGTTTTCAAGCGCACGACGTCGTTCGCATAAATAACTAAACAAAAACTGTTCTGAGTCAGGCTGACCTAAGTGTAAAACGTTTCGGTCGTCTTATAAACGTAGTAATAGTTTTATGTCTAACACTAAATATTTATAATTAATTTACCTAAAAACTTGTCACCTCTAAGGTTTAATATAACAATTTTTAGGAAGAGTCAAAGGTCCGAGCAGCCAATGGTGTTGTTACGCCAATGTTAGTTATGTATCTATAAAATATGTCTAATGTATTTCTCATAATAAAATCATCATAATCTTAATATTTATCCAAATTTGTCTAATAATCTAAAACTAAGCTAATTGTAGGAATATCTCGAACTATAGAAACATGTGAACAGGAGTACATAATATATTTCCTAAAATTCATGGATAACAGCAAAACGCTGGAGCATAGATACTGTAATGATGTGCTACTGTGAAACCATCATACAAAGTAGGAACATGTGAAGTTTTTAACAAAGCAAATCTCTAATTTAAAGACTCATAGCATACACATTTCATGGGTTTCCTTTTACACACAGATATATTGTAAATCAGAGATTATTTTGAAAAACGTTTTATTTACTTTACGTGGTTTGTGTCATCAGAAGTTCATATCTAGTAATTGAAATTTTACCCCCTTCCTGTTGACTGAATGATTTGAAAATTGGTACACCTTAATTTAAATCATTTTACAACAGAGGTAAAACAGTTAGTCAGTACCAACGAATTGTTTTCTTTTGTGCGACATTTTTCGAGCGAATCGAAATAGAATTTTCTGATTTCCATTTATGCACTACAATAGTAATGAAGCTGTTTAAGAGAAGACAACTCAATGTTCTCATTTGCACAGTGGATTTTATTTAAGCTGATCAATGCTCAAGATTAGTAAGGAGAATGCTGTGATGACTGGTACCTGGTACCTACATCGTTATTATGTTTCTTTACAATACAACCTTTTAATAATATTCATGTGCTCATATTTTTTGGGTCTCCACTTATAATCTACATTATATACTATAACTAGTCGAACTGACAATTTCCTTTAATGACATTATCCTTGAACATAAACTCATAAAACCTTAGTTGCGGACGCCTTCTTCCTCATGCATTCGTTTCAGTCACGTATTTGCAATAACGAATTTATGATCTTCCACAATAAATTATAATTTTATGCACTTGAGATGATAGGTGTGTCTATAAGACTTAATAAACTTTGACAACTTCAACAATGAAAAGAAACTTGTAAACTCCATAAAAAAAAGGTTAAAAATGCCAATGGCCAAAGTTTAATTTCAGGGTTAAAACAAATTCAAAAAAGGAAAAAATAAATGAAAATTAAATATAAAAGAAATTATAATAAGATACACACTTACATAATATATTGCACAAAAAATCAGGAAAAAAATAAACCAATATATGAAAATAACAAAGAAACCCACACCCATTTTACTGTTTTACTGCTTTTTTCTTAGAATTTTCTTATGTAAAACTAAAACAGTTGAAGAAAATTGCTCCACAATAGTTGAAAATTAATATTGCAAGTTTAAGAAACACTCCCATATGAGTAAGAATTGCTTAAAGCAATAAAATCATTTCAAGTTGAAATTTACTTGCAATGCAGAGGCGGACATTTTGTAATTCAATGGAATTGGATACTACAATATGTATGTACTTATGTATACTGAAACCTAATAATAAATGCTTGTCTTCGTAATGTGATTAATATTCTAATTGGTCACTCTAATTTGCTTGCTTATATTGGCCAATAACAATAACAACAGACCCAGCAACAACAACAATTACAGTAATGTATCTAGATATAAAATAACTGACCAAACCAGTTAAATGAAGCAAGGCAAACTTCAGTTTTGAAGTCAAAATCTTTTTAAACGTTTTTCTAAATATTTTAATTTTTTTACTTTTATGATTTTTTTGTTGTTCTTGTTATTGTCATGCAATACTTTTTTGTTGTTTTTTTGTTTTTCTTTTATAAAGACTTTTATTGTTATTCTGTTTTTCTGATTTTGTTATTCTTATTAAGAATTGTTTTGATTGCGCAAGGCCGCCTGGTCAGCGATCGCAAGTGAATGACGACAAGAGACGCAACGCAACGACCAACATGATTTTCTTTGTTAGACACGACAACAAAATCACAATCAAATTCATTTTCCCACAGCACAATTTTGTTTGTTATTGTAATTAATTCCATATATTCATTAAAAGAATAATAAAAAAATAGAAGAAATTTAAAGAAAAATACTATATTTTGATCTTCTATTTAATTGAATGTGGAATGTTTTAGTTTAAATTCCTTTCAAAAAGAATTAAAATTAATCAATAAACCTCCTAAGATCATTGTATCTTTTAACCTCCATTCACAAGTATACCAACGATAAACGTCATAAGATTATTGAAAAAATAGATCGTTCGCCTTTGTGTGTGCTATATTTCCAGACCTTAATTGGCCTTGAATTCAGTTCAATTTCTTATAGAATCCAATAGCTCTTTTTTATTAGGGTTCCGTACCCATAGGGTGCTAACAAATACTAAAACTAAAAATAAATTAAACAATTGAAGGGGTCCCCATACAAGAAACGTTTGCTCCAATATGCGCTGCGCACAGTTTTAGAAGCTTTGTGATTTATTTTGTTTTCTATTTTGGTAATTTTTTTTTTTGTTTTTTTTTTTAGTATACTTTCATGCTCATGAATATTTCACTTTTGCTTTTGATAATTTTCACGGTTCCCGATCTCAATGTTGATATGCAGTATGAATACTGATTCTACTCTAAACATAAGTCAAATCAATAATTTAATATTTGGAGCATGATCTTTTTGTCAATTTCAGAATAAATGCATATTCATTGTGTTTGGAATTGCTCGAGCATTGAGTTATTGAATACATAATTCATTTTTGTGGCAGTAATTCTTGTACGATGGTACGGAACCCTCCGTGTGCGAGTCCGACTCACAATCTTTTATTGAAAGCTGATTGTAGATATAATTAAAAACTAAATTGGATTACAAAAAGATTTGCTAAAGAAACGTATTCTTATTGCATTGTAATTTTTAGCTGATTGGTTGCATCAAATTGTCTTTCATTCCTAGAAACTTTGGAGAAGACAAATTCCCAAATCCTCAATGGAATAAAGGTCCCGACTTATACGTGTTATACAATACAGAACTGGAATATTTATGGTTGAACTTTGCACTGCTGAAATGTTCAATCATCTTCATCTTAGCTGACACCACATATGTACATACATGCTCGTATATCTGCGCATTCATTTTTGTTGATGTGAAATGATGTGAATACATGAATATATCAAGTCCATTTTGCCTCACCTAGAATCATATGTAATGATGGGATTTAAATGGATTATTTTAAGAATGACTCGTTATCGATCCAGACCTCACTAGATTTACGCATAGTCGGTTTTTCTGCCATTACATTCTACAAGTACAAGTTTCTTCTAAGTGGGTCGAACCAATGAACCGAACCACACCGATTTTTGACGTGGCTTACAACCCTGTATATTGTAGAAAAATATTTGTGCACTATAATTTTTCATAAGAAGTATGTAAATCTAAAATTTGTACTGATCAGATTGATGTATCTGATGACTTTTTGCATGAAAAAGTATTGTATTTCTTAAGCGAAAGAAAGGAAATCTTTAGAAATGATTGTATTATAATATTTTGAAATATTTAACTAATTGAATAAAGGAGTTTCTAACCAACTATCAAGTTTTTAACAAATATTTCATATTATTTTTAGGTTGGATTATGATATATGTATATGGCTTTGTAGAGTCTTCATTTGTTTTCCCTCTTAAATGATGCAACAATACATACTTTGATCTAATAACTAATTAAAAGTGCAAATGTGTTTGAAAGCAAAAATTAAATATTCGTTTTGTTAAGGTTTTGATTTGGCACATGTAGCATTGCCCACAAATCTATATGTATATAAAGTCGTAAGCCTTTTTGTGTCTGTGCACGCTAATCTCAGAAACGGCTTAACCTATTTCAATGCGGTTTTCACTGGTGTATTGAAGCTTATTTTATCGAAATCGACCGACAAAATCAAAAGATATTCATATTTTTAATTCTATTGCCTACTTTTTAGCTGATTTTTGAATGTTTCCTTAAACAGCTGATGATTAGGAAAAAATTAACAAATACACGTTTTGTATACCTCACGCGTGCGAAGTCGTGGGCACAGCTAGTAATAAAATATAATATTTCGATGACTTTTTCCAAATTCTTTATTGTATTACAATGAATCCCGATTATTTTCAATTCAATTCTGTTTTAATAAAATTTAATTTAGCATTTATAAATAGAATTTTACATCGCACAAAATCCAATAAGTGAATTATCTTGTGCTCTATGTATATAAACTTTTCTCAGAGTATTTCTATACCTATGGCAGTTTGAGAAATGGTGGTTTCAGGCAGGGTTCTCATAAGATATAATGAAATATGTAAAATTTTCTGTAATGCTTGTTTTTTCTGAGTACATATATGAAGCTTAGAGGTAAGTGCGATTGTTTCCAAGTGGATTTAACTGTTCATACGATGAATTTTCGTATTTTCAGTAGTTTAAGTTATAATTTTTGTATCTCCATTTTATCTTTTACCTTATCTCATATTGTTTTTTTTTTTAATTAAAATGGAACTTCACCTTGAGCTTAATTTCAATGAAGCCAAAAAAAAAAAGCATTAAATTTATTTTTAAATAAAACGACATAAAATGACAACGACAAAATGTTGAACCTAATATACAAAACAATACAACAATCATAACAATAAAACTAATATTAACAACAAAAGCAACAAGTTAAATATTGTACAACAAACCCAAAAATATAAAAAAATACAAAACAAAAATTAAAATAAAATTATTGTCAGACAAAACGAAAGAAATACAATATATGAAAATTACAATGAAATCGAAACGAAAGACTTAAGCAACGAACTTTTTGTTAAATTTTTTTTTGAGGCGGCGGCAGACACAGAAACATAAATAAATGAAGTCAAAAAATGCTTTCACAATCACAAAAATTATAATGAAATTTTCGCAATTAGCACATAATGAAAATGATTAAATGAAAAATCGAAAACGAAATCGAAATCGAGATCGAAACAACATAAATAAATTAACAACACCAACAAAATGGAAAATAATTTATTGTATTGTAATATTGTAATAAGTATAAATAATAATGAATTGCTCAGCTATTTTTTGTTATTAAGTACTTATTTTTCTTTCATTTTTTGCAATATTATTTTCATATTTTGTTTCGGTTTTTTTTTTTTTTTTGGGTGTTGCCAATTACCTAATAATTCCTATTTCTATTATTATTATTATTGTTTCCTTTCTTTTCTTTTTATTTTTATTTTTAAGTACTTTTGACTTTAAGTTGTTTTTAATTTCTTATTTTTTTCATTTTTATGTTTTTCATAATTTCAATTAAAAAAAATCAATGAAAAACAAATCTTGCAAATGGAAAATGAAAAGAAATAAAGTGAAGAGAAGAGAAAATACAATGCAAACGAAACAGAAAAATGGTTATAAGCAAAAAAAAATAGCAAAACAAATGCAGCAGAAATCCAATCATGCGCAAGGAATGCAGTTTTTACTATTATATTTTTTGTATATTTTTGCATTTTTTATTGTATTATTTATTGTTGTTGTTGTTATATGCAACTGAGCTTTCATTTCATTAAAATTAAAAAATAGAAAAAAAGGCACAACACAATAGTACAATACAATGAAAAAGGCGAATTTGGTTCGAAAGCCAAAGTTGTCTTTGCCACACCAAAGCAAACCAAACGAAACCAAAGTGAACAACATTTTAAGGCTAAGTAAAGTTTTAGCTGACGGGACTATGAGACAACGGTTATCAGACTATTGGCTGGCGGCGTTTGGTATAAATATTTCTGATTTTTCAGTTTTTTCTCTTTTTTCTTCTCCCATTTCGATTCGCTTTGGTTTGTTGTCTTAAGCGGCGTCTAATGAAACTTGTGCACATTTGAACAATTGCCCGATTTTGGACAGGCAACCAACTAAACACATAAACGGACTTATAGACTGGCAGATAGGCAGACAGACAGACATTTAACCAATTGGACAGCTTGGGTTTTACGTAAGCGCGTTTGAAATTGGAAAGCAAAGACATACGAACAAAATATAAAGGAGAGACGTTTGAAACTCACATTGCAAATGTGAGAAAATGTGCAAAATGTGCATGCTGACAGCCACGAAAAATAACAAAACTAATAGAAAACCCCAATATATGGCGTTATGTAAAAAATAAAACAAACAAATCAACCGTCGGATAAACAATCATGCTGGTGTAACAGACAAGACAAGGCATGGCATGAGGCATGGCACCATACTATATAACTAAGCATAGCTGATCATACTACTTACTAGTAAGGCAAGACAAGGCAACTGTTCAAATGAGGATAACGTGATGTTTGAATTAAGAGAAGATTTAGATATAAGTAAGTAATTTTAAAGAAATTAACTTAGCGATATTGTGATATGTCAAATGAAAACTTAGGGGAGTCACAAGAATTTATTAGTATTTTAACAAATCTTGGTTCAGATGACTGTTTTTAATGAGCAACCAATTATTTGTAATCTAATTATCTATGTAGGTATATGTGCCAGTGGCGTTAGTAAATTTCCGCTATGAATATTTTAGGCTATGTTCACACTTTGGAATATATATAAATTAATTATTTACAAAGCAATAATTGCTCCTGCAATCGAATATGTTGAAGTCAGAGTACTGTAGGCCAAACCATTGCGTATGATCTTTGGTGACCCGTGGTTCATGCGAACTGCAGACCTTTCGAACGACTTAAGGATACCTTAGATTGGTGATGTAATTAATAGTCAGGCCAAGGAGTATATGGAGCGGTTGAGAAATCATCCAAATAAATTAGCCATGCAGAATGGGAGGAGTCAGGGTGCAGGATGGCCAGACGGCTGAGAATATCGCATCCTGTCACCTATCTATTAGATCTTTTCAATCCTTCCCCTTAATTGTTCTGTCCCACTTACTAATATTGTATTGTGGTATTGTAATTTATTGTAAATAGTTTAATTTAAGTTGTTTCTATAATAACAGCCATTCCAAAATTTCAAGAACATTGGGATTAAATGATCATTTTGTAATACAATATGTACTTTGTGGGTTCAAAGATTAAAGTAAAGTGGAAATACACTTTCAAACATTAACATTAATGAAAGTTTATGTTTTATGTTATTATGTTTTCAATTAAGAATATTCGTATTAATAATTGTATGATACATAAGTATTGTATAACATTATTATTAATGTGCCCGCACCTTTGGAACTTATTAATAATAATCGACTTGTATTTATTAAAAAGAAACAATTCTTTATTTCCCCAAAATCAATCCATGAATGATAAATTAATTAGCAGAAACATATTGTACTAATGATCAAAGTAAAACTCTAATTAAGTCTGGCATATCATTTAACACGCATCACAGAAGTGCCATGATGACATGTATCCCAACTTCTTCGAGCTGTTCATTCGTGTACAATAAATTTGGGTTATAGTACTTAGTCGGCAATCTCCTTGGGAGAGCCAATTAAGTTTCGCTTTCGTGCAACGGAAAACATAATCGAAAGGCGTGAACTCATCTCGTTTTCACTTGATTTCAGTTTTAGTTTCCACTCATTCGTTCGGTCGTTTGTTCGATCGATCGATCGTTCATTCCATCGTTTTTCATTATTTCACTCTGGTATTGGATTCGTTTCAGGCTAAAAGCTAAAAGCGAAACGAATCACAATTGTATTGATTTAAAAAACAGAAACAGAAATGAAAACCAGTCGATCCAGTTAACTGGATAAGGAACACAACATACGTTCAGATGGTATCTATGGTTATTACTGTTGTTGTTAATGTTGTTATTGGTCTCTGGTCTTTTTTAACTTTTAGATTCGCCGCCTTCTCTTTTTTCTGATTTTATTAAAAAATCTGTTTAAATTTGGACATTAATTGACGTCGTCGTCGTCATCGCCTCGTTTCTTTGACTAAATTCATGAAAATATTTTAAAACCACAATAAACAAGTTTCACTTTTATTTAACTTAGCACATGGCAATCTTCTATTAATATTATTACTAAAAATATTATTGTACATATTTTTATTTCGACGTAGAAACTTCTATTCAAATTTCTTAGTTTAAATATAATTATTAGACCCTGTACTTGGATTGGTAATAGAAGAATAGGACTAAGTCCTTATAAGGTATATAATATTGATCAAATGTCTAGACTTAACATGAAAGTTTGTTCCAGGGCAGACCAAATCCGATATCAAAAAGTACCTGTAAAGTCAAGAAAGTTTTCCTTAAGTCATCTTAAAATCTCTATAATATCTACAATACAAAATCATCTATTGCCTTCCAAAACATGAAAAAATCATAGTTATTTTGCTAAAAAATATATAAGTATGTATCATTCAGATGTTAAGAACATTTCTGTGACTTATGTTGCATGTTATGTTATTTTCCCACTTTAAACTTAGAAGATGCTGTGTATTTGATAGTCATACCCTCTTGACACCCTTCCTTTTTAAAGGTCTGAGTCATTTATTGTAGATATTTTTCAAAAATTCTCGTTAATAAAAAATCGTTTCAGTTAAATTTGTTTAAATGTCCAATTCGAGAGGGGTGACCTTGTCCAAGATTTATTAGTTTGAATTTAAATATTCTTAATTTATTTATCGTGTATTGTGTTTGTAGATAGGTAAATGAATTCATCTTAATAAGATCATTTAGTATGATTATGTTTTTGTTCTTATTTAGTCAAAAACAAAACATTCAAATGTATAAGTTTAAATAAAAAATCTATAAAAATTTAATGACCTTAAAAATATTACACTAATTAAGTTTTTACCATATGATATCGTTAGGGGAAGTAATGTTGTCTGTTCTCTGTTTATTCTTCAATGATACTAATTTAAATAAATGCAACTAAACAAGATATCATTAAATACATATATGCTATCGGCATAGCAGAAAATCCAAGTCTTAAGAAATCATCAAATAGGCAATAAATTCAAGAAATACTCGTTTGTAAAGTTTAATATAAAGAATGGAGAATGGAGTGATCAAAAAAGTTCAATCACTAGGATGACCTCCGTCTAATTAGAAAATATCATTTAATGAACAAATGTCTGAGGAAGTATGTGAAGTAGAGTAGAGTCAATTAGTAATCAATAAACTAAGACTAATGACCTCTGGACAGATGAATGACATGAATGCTGAACCTCTTAAATTCACCTTGTTTCATATATGTATATGCACGTATTTATATACCCATTCAAATAAGAACTGTTTTATGAAAAATTTAAAGAATTTAAATTATATATGATGAAATAAGAAGATCAGTGGCGGCGCTAGGCCTCGTCCTCGTCCCGGAGGAGGCGTATAACTTGTTTAAAACTTTTGTTTTATAATTAGCTACCTAGCCTCATAAAATTTGGTATTTAGAGCTCATCGAGGGTTAATTAGTGTCGCAGAAACAACAGGAAAGTATTTAACAAATACAGTATTACAAGATGTAGAAAGAAATGGTCCAGATATCCGGGGCCAATATGGTCGGGATTAATAAAGGTGTCAGATCTAGAATACTTAATATTAATCTTCACGCCACAAATTTGGAATTTGCTTTGGATAAATGCAGCTAACTCTTTTACAATAGCCAAAACATTTTTCGTCCTTATCAATACAATCTATATGCTCTTTTAAAAATCAAGCAAGCGTTGGGATCTTTTAAATGCTAAATCTGTGTGAAGCACGATGAGAGAGTAGAATCGGAGCAGTATTTTTTACAAATTGATGATATTATCGAATTCATTGAAGTCTTGAAAAATAAAACTGATGATTCCGAAACTCTAAGTGAGTGTGAAGCAGTCTTAAACGAAACTTTTGAGTGTATTGTTGTGGTATGAAATTTTACTTCGTGTGAAGAATATAAGGAAACTTGAAAGTCGCTATTGACACATTACATTCATTTTGTAGATGGATTCAAGAATTTCGTAATACAGGATTTGAAAAAAGCGTTGCAGTAGCTCGAGTGCTTGTAAAATGTAGTTACAAAATAGAGTCACAATTGTGATTGTTTATATAATTTATAACATTTGATTGGCAATAAAACTCATATGCTCATACATGAGTCCCAATCTATAAATCGTTTTCTTTCTGACTGGGAAATTTGCGAGACCCCACACGCGATGTTTACATTTGGTCTAGCGCCACCACTGAAAAAGAAGATGATTTTTATAAAAATTCCATTGTCATTCTCCTTTAAAATATTGTAATGGACTTTTGAAATAGTACTTACTTAATTTAAAAGTTTTTTCGTATAAAAAAATTGAGTGTAAATTATCTAATTTTGCAAAACACTTTAAGACCACTTAGATATTCAAAACGCATACGAGTTTAAAGTCTTATATGCATGAAAATCCATTCATTCTCTCATTGTCATAAAGTCTAACTGTTTAGAATGGTAAAAATAAAAAACAAACTTTACATTAAAAATTCAGTATTGCAAAGTTTTTAAGGAAGGTGTTTCTAATTGTTCTAAATAACTTATGTTTTTCTTATATCGTGTATGGAATTTTAACAAATTCAAATTCAAACATAAACTAAATTTATTTACATAAAAAGTAGGTGAATTGTGATTAAAATAATATGGTACACAATACATAAATAAGACCAATCAAAATTTAAACCAAAAATGACCAAAGGTCAATCTTCTTTAATAAATAACAAAAATAAAATTATGGAAATCACCATAACATCACAAAAAGTCGTCAAAGTCAAGTTGGTCATTAACAGTTCCCGTTGTCAGTCAACAACGACAACAACAGTTTCTTTTACAATATATTTAACAAAATTCATAAAAAAATGATTTACAAGATACAGAAGAAGAAAAACAAAAACGTTGAGCATCTTCGGAGCTAATAAATCTTAATGTAAATACAATTTTGGGAGTAGTCGTCATTCATACTCGTAAATTGTTACCATACATTCATGACTTAGGCATTGTTATTGTTTATTATTTGTTTAGTTTTTACCAAAAATAAACAGTTAAACAATTTTAATTAGTTTGTCATTTCCGTCAGTGGCCCCTTTAGATACCATTAACTGCGGCTGGTACCTAAAAAAACGTGTTGAATCACATCGTATCGTATCGTATCGCAACGCATCGTGAACTGGGTCAATGTCATGACAAATTGGTGTTTGATTTGATGAGTTGTAAAGATACAAAATGTTTGATATTTTTTTTTTATATAGCACGATACAATTGTAATGCAAACATTTACAGCAATAACGAACTGAACTGAACTGACCTTACTAACTTGGAAACCAATTGAACACAAATATTTGTGTGCCCAATATTTTTGCCTCAATTAATTAATAATTTTAAGCATGGACTAGTGTTTTTTTAATTTATTAAATTAATGAGATTTTAATGCAATTAAAATTTACTTATTTTATTTCTTTTTTCTTTTAATTGAATTTCAGTTGCCACCGCGATTATTTAGAATCGCCTTTGTCATATGCCTCCTTGTTGTGTTCCTCTCACAGACAACTGACAGTGCTCAGAGTAAGTAAAAAAACAAATTTTATTTTTAATAAATCGATGATGGCAACTACAATATATTAATTGATTATCTAAGAAGATGATACAGAAGGAGTAGAAATATAAAATTAATTTGACAAAAGTTGCTTTTATTTTGATAAATTATGATGTCTGGAAAAGTCTTATATCCTAACTATAAACTTATAAGAGGATGTCCTAAATTCACTTACAAATGATAATCGTGACAACAACAAAATTCAGGAAACCTTACTTTCTGTTTGGTTAAAATCTCTTGCATAAATTATAGAAACTATAATAATACACGTTACAAAAATTAAGTATCAGTACTGAAGTTTTATCTCAGCAACCAATCACTCAATCTACAAACGAAAGTCCTCCTCCCGTGTCATAAATGTTGGATAGCAGAGCGTCGCTAGAGGACAATAAATGTGAAGTGAGAATAATTTTATCTGAAACTCCCGAAAATTCGCGATTTTGTTGGAAATGGACAAAATGTTTCACAAACAGAAGATGGAAGAGGTTTCAAATATTAACAGAGAAACATTTTGACTCATTCTACATGTAGGTTTGGGTAAAACAGAGACCAGGATTCACTTCCATAGTAGTCAGAAATATTCAAAATATTCTGAAAACAATTGTATAAGGGGATGAAACATGGTGCTTTCAAAACAATACAGAAACTAAGTGCTAAAGTGCGAAATGGAATTCATATTGAAGACTTTGAAACCATCCAAAGAGTTTCGAAGTGGTCTTTGAAGGTTATTCAACAATATAAGCTGGACCACGCATATGTATCACTATTAAATCAATGTAACAATTAGATTGAAGATTTCATTTAAAAAAATCCGGATATTTCGTTTCAATCAAGTTTTTCAGAACCATTATTGATACTTAATTGTCGATTAAAAACAAAATTATTTTTTTCGAACAACAGCTTATGCTTGATTATCATTTTCATTGTTCTACAACAATAATTGGATTACATAGCATAACATTATTTCCTTTTATTTCTTTTTTCTAAAAATTTCATTTTCATACAAAATGTGTTTGTTCCCGATTTATTTTGAGCAATATTTGTTTAAAAACATAAAAAATCCATTAATATCTATAAGTTGTATCTTTAAAATACTTTATTCGACAACATTTGTTTTCATAATGACTGCTTTCAACAGTAAAAAATATACAAAAAACTCCCACATAATTTGTTTTTGCTTTTGTTACTCGTTTAGTCTATTAGACTCCCCCACTTTTCTGTTTGCTTATTTATCATTTGTCATTCTAATTTTAACTAAAATCTCATGACTTCTACTAACATGAAACATGTGTACAGATTTTGCTTGCTTAGCCCCAATTGGGGATATAGCTCAGTGGTAGAGCATTCGACTGCAGATCGAGAGGTCCCCGGTTCAAACCCGGGTGTCCCCTTAATTTTTATTCTTTTTTTTATTTCTTATTGGAATATATTTTAATATTGGATTTTTTTTTTAGCAACTAAAAACTATAGAGAAAATCAATTTCAATATATCGACTCTTAACAGCGAAAATAACTTAAGTGCCAAAAAACAAATTTTTCAGCAGAGCTTTTTTCTATCACTGTTTACTATGGCTGGCAACGTAAACGGTAAAATTAAATTTGTAATATCTCCGTAACCGAAGTGAATATTGCTATAATATTACCAGGTTATGAGTTAAAAAATGTTTGCGAAAAATAGTCGCTTACGTTATTTTCACGGTTAGTGAATATTTTTAAAATTTATGATTAAATTTATAAATGAAACAAACCAAAAAAAAAGAATAAATTAAATAAAAAATTGTTTTATAAATAATTAAATAAAAAATAAATAAAATTAAGGGGACACCCGGGTTTGAACCGGGGACCTCTCGATCTGCAGTCGAATGCTCTACCACTGAGCTATATCCCCATGCGTTCATGTGTTGCCAAAATGCGTATTACTGTGACTAACTAAACAAGTGTATAGAAAACATGAAAATACAAAAGCAAAGAATAAACTTAACTCACTTTCAGTTCAATTGAAGATAAAAAAATATCTTTCACAAAACAGATGCATTGTTAAAAAAGGTTAAGTAAACAAAAGGTTCAATACTAGATAAATAAATAAATGAAATAAAAATAAAATTCTTATTCATATTTAATTCAAACAAAAACACAAGTCATGTGAAATTTTATAAATGATATTTAAAAATACAGTCAAACTTCCATTACTCTTATATCTTTTATTTCTATTATACATATCTCAAATCTATGTGCAGTAGCATTCACAGCGAAAATTCTATAGAATTTATCTTCCATAACTTGAACAAAAAAAAGCTACTTGCAACTTTAGGTCTAATTTTTTGGGAAACACACCTCAATATTCAGATATGTATAAATTAAGTAATTTTCTTGACTATGAATGATAAAGATGGATAAGATTGAATCCTAATATAACTTTCACTGTTACTCTTGTGGACAATAATGATGTGGACTATGAGATTTGCAATGAAGGATTTCTTTCAAGTGACGACTTTATTGAATATTATCTCTCAAAGCTAATAAATTCAACACATTTCCATGAATGATGTAGCAGATTCCTCTTGACATTATTACCAAAAATTCATATTTATAATTCAACTGACTGTATAAAGCATTTAACAAATTAAAATCTGAAACTAACAATAATAATGAAAATGTTCAAACCTAAATTAATGACTATAATATAATATAATATAATTTGTAAATTTTTCATCGATTGAAATTTTAATTTGAAGATTTGTATCCTCAATGACAATATTATTGCTTACATTGTCGTTGGGAAATTATGCTCAAACATCTTGAAGAATGTAAGCAATCATCATCATTAGTTCTGAAAAGGGCGTCCGACAGAAGGTGATGTACAAGAGCCGATGTGACTAAGGGTTTGTGAATAGGTTACAAGAGTTCCCAGAAAGCTTTTCAAGCCAGATGTCTATTAAAGGACTTGGAAAAGATCAACAATGAAATTAAAGAGGCTTGTACAAAGTTTAGTGAACATGAGTTTATACACGAGATGGTGTAGTTCAAATTCTTTATCTTCACAATTAGTGGTTGCTGATAAAATTGTACCTGCGGAGGAATCGTATAAATTGATTTTTGATAATATGGCACAACCAACTATCTCGAATCGCATTGTAGTAAAAAAAATGTATTTTAGGAAGTTAGAAAAGGGGCCCTGCGAATAACATTGCCTATGGGCCCGATATGGTTAATTCGGCCCTGATTATGGTGATTCGAGCTATGAAAGTTCAACTGTATACTAAATATAAGAGACAATTGAAACTGACAAATTAATATGATCATATCGATACTTCTTCTTCCATATGATGCTTTTGATTTTAATAAGAACTTAATGGAATTTCTGATTACACTTTTACATTTCATTGCATTTCAAATGTGTACAACATGATATGAACTGATGAATTAAGTTGAATAAGATGCAAACTAAAAATCTTAAACAATTGCAAGTAAAAAATGTATGTCAACACATAAATATTCCAATAATAATAATAAACTTTGTTTGTTTCCAATTCTCCATTTCAACCAATTAGACAAAGAAGTATTGTCAATTTATTTAATTGCAAGATATTTAAGATATTGACAAAGAAGTAATTACTTTGCAATCGATAAAAATTATGCGACTAAGAAAATCGTGTAAAGTCAATTGCAAGAAGTCTACAATTGTTCGATTGTCACGAGTTTTGTACTTATGATTTTTGATAACATATGTATGTTATTATTGCTGTGTGTGGTTCGGAAGCGATAAAAGTAAATTTGGTTAAAACATTGTCAACTGTTATTAATGATGATGATGATAGGTTCCGATCCGATTCATTTGATCATTTTGACATAAAAGCCATGAGCCAACCTCACACAGACAACAATTGTCATCAATTTAAAATAATCAAAATCAGCAATCTCTCCATAATGATCTAAAGTGAGGCAAGTGTCTTTTGTTGACAACAATTCTTATTACGACAGCAGCCAATTGAAGTCAAGTTGATTGATGATGACATGACTCAAGGGAGCGAGTGAGAGAGAGAGAGATAATTTTTGATTGTTTTTGATGAGGCGCACATTTGGTTGGCAGGTGTCTTCGATTGACAGACTAAACTTTGAAGGTTAGATCGTTGATAGAGTTGTTTAATAAGTTACACTTAAAAGCAGCGTAGGTAGATGGAGAAAATTGATGTGATGAGTTGAAGTAACATACGTACAACGTACAATTATACACCAATAGTAATTTAAGTGAAAATATTTAAGCGATGATTTTTATCTCATTTTTTAATAGCCAAAACACGCAGGAGGTTGCGACGCCCTACAACAGCTCCAAGTGTTTCAAATGGTGGCTCACGCGGTAATATTGTTGCTTCAAAGAAGGCCACCGAAAAGCCAGTTGATGTGGCGGAGAAACGCATCGATCAACAGCCCTCATCTGCCTCCACTTCGACAACAATAACGCGATCACGGGTTCGTTCCAAATCAAAATTGCGTGGTGCCGCTGCCACTGGTGCAGCAAGCACAGCACTAGTTGCCAGTGGTTCAACACTTAAGGGCAAAAAGACCAAAGTCGATGATGGCAGCCCGAAAATTGTGTGTTACTACACCAACTGGTCGCAGTATCGCGTTAAACTTGGCAAATTTGTGCCTGAAGATATTCCTGCCGATCTGTGTACTCACATCATTTTCGCCTTTGGTTGGCTAAAGAAGAATAAGCTAAGTTCGTATGAATCGAATGATGAGACCAAAGATAATGTACCTGGTCTCTACGATCGTATGATAACTTTGCGTAAAGCAAATCCTAAATTGAAGGTAAGACCGTGGTGATTTTTATTTAAATGTGATTAGTTTTTGACCTTTAATATTTTTCAATAGATCCTGCTTGCTTTGGGTGGTTGGTCTTTTGGCACACAAAAGTTTAAGGATATGTCAGCCACTCGATACACGCGACAGACATTTATTTACTCAGCCATTCAGTTCTTGCGCAAGCGCACATTTGATGGTCTCGACATGGATTGGGAATATCCTAAGGGCTCCGATGATAAGAAAAACTTTGTCCTTTTACTTAAGGAGCTACGTGAAGCATTCGAAGCTGAGGCACAGGAGTTGAAGAAGCCAAGACTTTTGCTCTCGGCTGCTGTACCTGTGGGTCCTGATAATATTCGTGGTGGATACGATGTACCTGCTGTGGCAAGCTACCTTGATTTCATAAATTTGATGGCGTACGATTTCCATGGCAAATGGGAACGCGAGACAGGTCACAATGCACCACTTTATGCACCATCTACTGATTCTGAGTGGCGCAAGCAATTGTCTGTCGATAACGCCGCCAGTTTGTGGGTAAAATTGGGTGCACCAAGGGAGAAACTTATCATTGGCATGCCTACATATGGACGTTCCTTTACATTGGCCAACACGGACAAACATGGACCAAATGCACCAGCAACCGGAGGTGGCCGTGAAGGTATTTACACCAAGGAAAGTGGTTTCTTGGCTTACTATGAAATATGTGAAATGCTGCTTAATGGTGCCGTCTACGTTTGGGATGATGAAATGAAAGTGCCCTATATGGTAGATGGTGATCAATGGGTTGGTTTCGATGATGAACGTGCAATTCGCAACAAAATGCAATGGATCAAAAAGAATAATTTCGGCGGAGCTATGGTCTGGACTGTGGATATGGATGACTTCAAAGGTGAGGCTTGTGGCGGCAATGTCAAGTATCCACTTATTGGTGCCATGCGTGAGGAATTGCTTGGCATCTCACGTGGTAAAGAAGCAAAGGATGTTAACTGGACTGAGGTTGCTTCAACATTTGAAGATATTGAAGAGGTATGTGAATGATTGACTGAAAAGCAATTACGTGTGCTTTATTAATAATTTTGAATATTTTCAGAAACCTGAACCAATCAAAATCTCTGTTGACGAAGTTTTGAATAAGGTACGCAAACCACAGACAGTCAAGAAACACCGCATCAAGGCTGGTGCCAATGCCATTGAATTGAATTGTAAGTTTCTTATGATCATCAGGCACATCAAAGACATTACCTAATAATTTTTAATAAATTATTTCAGCGCGTCCCGCACAAGTTTTCTGCTACCTTACAAGCTGGTCTGCAAAACGTCCAGGCGCCGGCAAATTCGACCCATCCAATGTGGATCCTAAATTGTGCACACACATTGTTTATGCATTTGCCACACTTCAAGATCACAAACTTACCGAAGCTACAGATGATGACCCAGAGAACTACGAAAATGTCATTGCTCTACGTGACACAAATCCAGATCTACAAATATTGCTAGCTATAGGCGGATGGGCATTTGGCTCAACACCATTCAAAGAACTTACTTCAAATGTCTTCCGAATGAATCAGTTTGTCTACGAAGCCATCGATTTCTTGCGTGACTATAAATTCAACGGTTTGGACGTTGATTGGGAATATCCACGCGGGGCTGAAGATAGGACAGCCTATGTGAATCTCTTACGTGAATTACGTTTGGCATTCGAAGGTGAAGCCAAGTCTTCGGGTCTGCCTCGTCTGTTGCTTACTGCAGCCGTGCCTGCTTCTTTTGAAGCCATTGCCGCTGGTTATGATGTCCCCGAGATATCAAAATATCTGGATTTCATTAATGTCATGACTTATGATTTCCACGGACAATGGGAGCGGACAGTGGGTCATAATTCACCACTTTTTGCTCTTGAGTCTTCGACTGGCTACCAAAAGAAGTTGACTGTTGACTACAGTGCACGTGAATGGGTGAAACAAGGAGCTCCGAAAGAAAAACTCTTGATCGGCATGCCCACTTATGGACGCAGTTTTGAATTGGTTAACGCCACACAGTTCGATATTGGTTCACCAGCATCTGGAGGTGGGAAATCTGGAAAATTCACAAACGAATCTGGTTTCCTTAGTTACTACGAAGTGTGCACATTCTTAGCGGCAGACAACACAACGCTTGTCTGGGACTCAGAACAGCAAGTTCCGTTCGCTTATCGTGGAAACCAATGGGTAGGATTTGATGATGAACGTTCACTGAAAACAAAGGTAAATTCCAAATAAATAGAATGCTTTTTCCGAATCAATTTCAATTTATTTTCCCTCATAGACGGAATGGTTGAAAGAACAAGGTTTCGGTGGCATTATGGTCTGGTCTATTGACATGGATGATTTCTCTGGACGTTGTGGTAGCGGTAAATATCCATTGCTGAATGCACTCAACGATGAACTCAAAGATTATAAGGTAGCTCTCGAATACGAGGGTCCATATGAGTCCCATGGACCACGAGGAGCCTACACAACTAAAAATCGTAAGTACAATATTTTGAACATATGTCACCGGTAAAATATGATTGATTATATGCTGTTTGTCTTGATTAGCACACGAAGTCACATGCGAAGAGGAAGATGGACACATTAGCTACCATAAGGATTGGAGCGATTGCACACACTACTACATGTGCGAAGGTGAACGTAAACATCACATGCCATGTCCTGCCAATCTCGTATTCAACCCACAAGAGAATGTTTGCGATTGGCCCGAAAATGTCGAGGGCTGCCACTCACCAACAGAAGCTCCTGCCTAAATCTCAAGCTAAATATCAAATCTTTAACCATCAACAATAAATATAAACTTTATAAATAAATACAAGTATGTAATAACAAAAAATGTTAATACCTAATAAATGCGCGCGCCTAGGCTTAGTAGTCTATAATTAAGAACAAAACTGCCACTTTTCGGAATCAAATCCTTTAATCATCATTATACTACATACAATACAAACTAACTGCTGCCGCCTTTAAAAAGAATAATACTCAAAAATTGTTAATCGAATTTCGAATTCGAATTATGATAATCGTTAATAAACATCATCATTAAGTTAGAAGTTTAAGTAGACTTTTTTCTGTAAATTAGTTAAAAAAAAAAAAAAGCAAACACTTAACAAACTCTTCTAATTTTCTTGTCTATTTTAATAATAATTTTGCAATTTTCCTTTTTGTTTAACCCCCCTTACTATTTTTTATAACTAAAACACTGCCTTATCTTTCCGCAAATACACGTGCTTATCACTTGGTTTGTCCGTTGTCTTTATCATCTTCAAGTAAACTAAATTTTAACAAGAAAGCAAAAATATATAGAAGGGCCACTTTTATATATTAAACTGTGATAATCATAAGAAATGAAAAAACTAAAAAAAAAAAACATTAAAATTGTTCAAATTCTCTACAATTGTGAAATTATTTTGTTTTTTGCTTTTGCCAATTTTTCGCTTAAATTAATCCTCATGTACTATTTCTATTTTTCTTCCACCACCGACAATTAACAACTACTTAGTATGTTATGTATCTAAAGACAAAACAGTTTCGTTCTTCTTCATTTTACTACAATAATTATTGTAATATAATGTTTCAATGCTTCTTCTATTGAAATAAATTGCTTATGAGTTTTATATTTTTTTACCTTCTACACTACTATCATTTATAATAATTTTTGTATTATAGTGTTATAATATTAGTTAATAAAAAAATTATATAAAAATAAAATTATACATGACTTTTTTATATACTACTGATATCTAATTACCAGAGGATATTTGCTTATGCATTTTGCATATTTCACACATAATTGCATTTTTCTAGCATGACGCATATTTAACACACAAATGCATATAAAGGCATATTCCTTCATTATACTCTTCACGGGAGTGAATAGTATTATAAACTTATTAAAAGTTATTAAAAAACCATGGGTTGAGTTTGGTTATCAGATCTTCAATGGTAGCAAAGTTTAACGCTGCAACGGCAGTAAAAGACATAGCAAATGAGTTTAATGTGTCGCTACAAACTGTACACTATCAAATTAATAAGTTTAAAAATCATAATGACATAAGAAACATATCAAGATCAGGTGGTAAGCGCAAAACAATGCGCTGTGAAAACCGAGTCCTTCTACGGGAATTTAAAAAAAAATATTTTTCTGAAGCCTCAATATGCTGCAGATCAATGGAAGTTGACGGCCAAGAATCCAATCAGTGAGCGCACTGTCCGACGACGTTTAAAAGAAGAAGATTTTAAGACAATTAAAGCGTAGGACGTCCCGTGCATTGCAAAGGCAAACAAGCTTAAAAGACTGGCCTTCGCAAGGTAACATCTCCACAAGCCAAAGAAGTTCTGGAGAAACGTTCTATGGACAGATGAAAGCTCCTTTGAGTATAACTCATCAAGAAACAAATTTTTAGTAAGATTGCCAAAGGTAAAAAGGCAAAAAAGACAGCCCCTTTGTCATAAAGTAAACCATGGTGAATGATCTGTCATGTTCTGGGGATGTGTTGCGTATAATGTCTGGGTGACTTGGTTCCTATCAAACGCAAAAGAACAGTTTCGTTGCATAAAACCAGAGAGGAGAAAATTTCTGAGGTCAGTTCCCTTTGGAAAGAGATATCTCCAGAGATTGTTCAAAATTTAGTAGATTCAATACCGAGACGCCTTCAAAAAGTTATTGAAGCCAAAGGAGGTTATACATTTTACTAAATTCATCTTTATTTCTTACTTTTGTTAACTTTAACTTTTGTTTTCTTAGTATTACATACTTGTCAAAATACTTATGCCAACACATGAAATTACTAATTAATTTATATATTTTTAAGTTTGTATTAGTTATATGTAAAAAGGAAAAAATAAACAAGAATTCTTTATAAAGCCACTTAAAAGTTAAACTCAAAAATGCACGATTTCTATTTCGTCAAAATACTTATACCAACCAGTGTAAGTACAATAAAAATACAATGCCACTCAAACTATGCTCTTTGTTGAGACTCAAAGTGTAACAGAGAGAATATAGTGATACTAAGAAAGGAAGGATGGATGCCACCCGGAGTAGCGTCCAGAGTATTACATCTTTGGCAAAACCAATGATTCCCTTCTTTCTGGTTCTTAAAACTAAATGCAATTTCCTTAAAAATCACCATTTGTAACTACTAAATTATTTTGAATGTATTATATATTGGCCTTACCTTGCGGTTAGGCACTACAAAAAATTAGTTTAGACTCATTAGAGTGCTCCTCTCCACGGAAATCTTTAGTAAAAGGCGAAAGATTTATTCGACAACTGAAGAGAAGCCAGAGTAATTTTCCAATACCCGATGAGCACTTCTTAAGGCAAAGCATGCATAAATCGTTTGAGAATTATAAGTCACAAACGAAAAACATTGCTTGATATACTTGTGAGTGAACGAGCAAGCGAGCAAGCAAACATTTCATAAAAATAGCCGTCGGTTTTTCATACGATGAAAGGTGGTGCGTCGTCGTACATGCAAACACAGACAACATGTACACATAGTTTTGTTTTGTTGTTAGAAAATTTACATTGATGTAAAAAATCCCAAATTTTTTGTAAACGTGAAATCATTAACTTGTACATTTTTGGATAAATTATGCTATACATTCATTTTGTAAAATTTTTCTTGTATTACTCGACAAATACAAACAGTTTTCTGCCTTCATTTTCTAAATTTATGGACATCATGAGTTGCGTTATGATTCGATATTATAGAACCAAAAGATGACTGCATAAATTTTTACCTCCAAATTTTAAAATAAATCTTAAAAGGCAATAGTAGTAGTTTTTTTAAATAATGAAATTAAACAAAAATAAAAAAAGATTAACAGAAACATTCGTAAGTTCAGAGCAATGAACAAGAAATTTAGGTACATATAAGTATGTATATAGTTGCATGAGAACAAACTACAAAGTGAAGGTATCGATTTTAATACATATAAATAACATTTCCTTATTTAAATTTATATGAAAAATGTCTCCAGATAAAAATATCATATTCTACAAAGAATATGAATAATCATTGCAACAAAACTCACTATGAAGTACCATGCCTTTAACATAAAGCAATTTAATGGTAAGCACAGCACTTTGCTGATTTCATTTAATATCAATTTGTCTTATGTTCAATGATATCACATGTATCTTGACTCATTTGTCCCTGGAGTTTTTCATTGAATTCAGTTTTTCTCTTATAATTCTCAACCAATTCATTTGGATGTCAATACGAAAGGTTCGGATTTTGATATTTCTAGTTATCGCTTCTCGGCCTTATGGCTAAGATCAAAGTGTAGTATCTGTTCTTATCAGCTTAACATCTGATAGTCCTCCATCGAGGACAACAAATGTTAAACTGATTTTTGGAAATAGACGGAGTGCTAGGAGCTTGCTCCACCTCTGTCGCGGGTTGGCCCAGTATTGCAGTACAGCTGGGATTTCGGCCCAAATAATTGATAAATTAACAATATTAGATTAAGGGAGACTATTTAAAATAATGTATTTATTGTTTTAAATATGATAGGAAAAACGGTAATGTGTACATTTATGTTATACTAAAATAATATAATAATAATTAATTATGGGTGGATATTTAGATGTTATTTCTTATTTTTTTGTATGCTCCTCTGCTGCTGCTCCTTCTTCTCTTGTGCCATTTGTTCTCTTTGCTGTTGCAGCCTGCGACGCATCATTGTTCTTCGATTTTTTAACCATGGGAAAAGTGCCTTTCGCTCTGTCGATGGCGTTGGCGTTGTTTGTTTTAATTGATAAGAAGGAGCCGGAGCCTTTGTCATAGTTGATGGACCTTTTTTGCCCATAACATAATTGGTGGCGGCTAATTTTTGTTTGTTTATTTTACGCTTGATCTTTGGAGAGTCATTGCTTGGCGGCATTGGCAGTGGATTTGGAAACAGATCAACAGAATTGATAAAATTATTGTTCCTGTTGTTCATATCTTCGATATTTTTCTCCAATACACTGCTGCTTAATGATTCCTGAAGGACTTGCGGCAAACGTTCCACCGCATCCATTGCATGCTCAAAGGGTGTCTTTTTTTCCATTTCGGGTTCAATCTGCTGGGATTTCTTTGTTTTTGCCTTTGTCTTCTCATCCTGTTTTTTATGGAGTGGAGCTGGACGCGTTAAACGCTGCATCTGACCTACATCCAGCATGTACCAGGGTTGTTCGGCTGGAATTGCTTGACGTTTGTGTTGAACGGTGGACACTGCCGGTTCTGTTACCTTCTTATTTCGTATAGCTAAAGGTGCCGGACGGACAAGGTTATTGGCTATGTCATTGAACCAAGCAAAATTGTCCACGGCCCGCTTATGACGCTCGATACTCTTCTCAAGTTTAGCATCATGGGTGCCTCCTAAAGCATTCAATGCAGAGCTGCCACTGTTTTGCTTTTGTAACGTTGGCTTGTAAATGGTAACAGTGGATCGCTTAATTCGTGGCGATTCACCAGCAGCAGCAGCAGCTATTGCACATTTCCTAAGTTCAGCGTTTTGTTCAAACTGGAATGCATTGCGTACGAATCGATTGCGACTTGGGCCTTGTATGAGTATCTCGAAAGGTATATCCAACTTGCGTGCATTGCTCTGCATAGTGCCGATGCACTCTGTATCCGACTTGTCATTGTTGCACTCACAAATACATTCTTCACCGCAGTAGAAACCTAGGCAACCGCAATGCTCGCAAAGCGCTTTGCAATTACGCTCGTTTTTACGTTCCACAACCGGATTAGTATAGCGCCATGAACCCGAAGATTTCTCCTGCTGCTTTGAAGGAATTGACCCTACAGATTCAATCTCTGCCATGGAGATGACTACCAACCAGATCATTAGCAGGCCGATAGTGTACAGAATGAAGCTTAAAGTCGATAATTGCGCCATTTTTGGTATTGTTCCATGGACGGCAGCACCGAGCGCTGAGACGATTGGCAGCGTTTTGGCTTTTTGACAAACTCAAATGCCCATTTATATGTCACCGTTCAATGATGAAAAGCTTTGCTTGTATTTGAATGTTCCAAAACTGAGAATATTTTCGTGACTAAAACTCAATTTTGTATTGTTGGCTTTCGAACGACTTCTCTGTTTTTGTTTTGACAAGTTTTAGTGTTTTCCATTTTGTTTTTACTTTTCTTGGAATTTGCTGAGCTTGTAATAAGTTCAGTGCATATAAACAGTGCAAATTGTTATTTATGTGAGACAATTTGATCTTGAGATACAAACATATTTAAGCAAGTGGAGCAGAGCGTAAGCTGTCGCCCTTGAACCCACAACAACGTTAAGTATTACATATTGTAAGTTGTTTTTTAAGAAAAATCTAAATTATTTTATTTTTTAAGCCATAAAATTGCTTTAGTAAAAAAATTTTCAGAAGTTCAAGAAAATGCCTATTGTATAGATTACTTCAAAGTGCAGAGTCAACGATTCAGCCCAACTCAAGTTAACGTCTTTTGCCCTTGCCTTTCTTGCCGCCACCGCCACCACCAGCACCACCACTGCTCGACTGATGCACTTGTTGCTGATAGGAATCTCCGGATTTGTTCTGACGAGTTTTCAGTTGTGGTATCTTGCTGGTCACATACGTCATAACAGCTTCGCGTGATGGATAGTCTTTATTGACCAGTGAACCATCATCGTTGCGCAGTTGAACTCGAATGCGTCCACGGAATTGCAGCTCCTACAAAATTACAAAAGTTTAGATAAAGTTGAATCACACAATGAAGTCGCAAATAGAACTTGCCCTGCTTCTTTCCCGGCAGTACTGTTTATTCTCAATGGCAAAATGCAAATTGGTTACCGAAAGGACATCACGAATTTCCATATAAGTTGGATTCTCCACGCATTTCTCCTTATTCAAACGGCGACCTTCCTGGCGTGTCTTTTTGCTGTTTATATAGGCGGGGTAAATGCAAACCCAACTGAACAAATGAAAAATTCAAATTATGTTAATGATTTTCGTTTTAGTCATTCTGTTTCTTCCAATTTGATTGATCCACTTACCGCTCAATTTCACTATGTTTTTTGGCTGGATGCCAACTTGTGCGCACGGGTGCCGCTGCTGCCATTACAATGAAGGATATTTTTTGCTGTTATTTATTGTTTTATTAAAATTTAATAAATTCCTTCCGACTTTGCTATTATTTTTTATTCGAATATTGCAGGCAAAACGCGATGACAGCTGATGGACGGACGGACGAGTGACGTCCACGTAGTTCAAGTCGTTTCGTAGCAAACAGCTTTTGTATGCAATCAAAATGTAGCCAGATGGTAGAAAAGTTCAATATCAGCTGATTTCATTCAATCAAAATGAATGAAAATGTTGCCAGATCGAAGAAAAGGTGCTTGTCAGCTGTTCGCAAGAAACCAATATTTTTATGAAATAAAATCCAATAAAATATATAATTTATAACAATAGAATGGTTATGGTTAATAATTCTTTTAACTAAACTTGTTTTTTAATATACATTTATCACTTTCTCACAATCAATATATCTGTCATCTGCATTTGTATGTAAACAGACCACACACTTGCCAAACGCTGCTGCTATGCCATTATTGAACAGCTGAGTGGCAAACATTCCTTTAGTGTCCGTGGTCGATGCAGCACCAAAATCTACATTGAAGCTCGATAGCCGTCGATTGGAAATAAGATACACGTTAAAAATTCAATCGCGTTTGTAATTAAATATTCAGAGTCTCTTTGCAACACAGCCGCGCATAATTAATAATCTGACAACTGTGTTCAAGTGAAATAAAATATAAAAAAAGAAAAACCTGCAAACAACATTCTACAGTGTCATCCAAGACTTTATTTTGTGTTTTGCGTTCTGGCTGTCTAATTGGAGTTCATAGAGACGATCCTATAAATAGTGTGTATATTTGTGTATTGTGTGTGTATCACTACAACTCCATACGCTTGTATAGAATAACGTACTTATAGTCGCCGCCGACATGGATGAACTGAACACAATACTGCAGAAAACCAAAGATAAGTCAACGCAACAGGAACAGGATGAGGTAAGCTATTGAATGAACAAATGACCCACCGACCCAGCAAGCTTTCAAAGAAACTCTTTGTGTTTATAAGTAGTCACTTGCTGAATGAGTAAGTGAGTGAATGAATGTTTGTGTGTATTTCATGAATAAAATGATGAACTTTGACATTTCTTCCTTAACATCATGATATACGCACAGACACCCACGCTCTCAGCTTAATGAAAGAAATCCAGTTAGTAGTAGAGTAACTTATGTATGTATCGTATTCTATGTCAACCAATCTTTGCATTGTTTCTCTGTTTCGTTACATGATGTGATGTGACAGATTCTGTTGCAGCCTTTTGCTTACATTCAACAAATTCCTGGCAAGCAATTTCGTTCGGAGTTAGCCTTGGCATTCAATCACTGGCTACAAATACCGGCCGAGAAACTGGTAAAAATCGGTGACATTGTCCAAATGCTACACAATTCCAGTTTGCTGTAAGTAAAACATAAATAATAAATACCAAATGAATTTAGTTTACTTTTCAGATTTTTAATTTCAATATTAATTTTTTTGTCTTTAATTACCTGCACATTTCTTTGTATAAAATTTATTTTGTTTGCTTGTTGACCTTTGCCCGCTGCATGCTCTGAATATACAATAATATTTAAAATTTTTGTTTATATTTTATTTACACACACTCAGTCACACACACACGCACAGAGATACTCATAATCAGATACACAGATGCATATTAATTGACGTGGTTTATTTAATTTCACACATTTAGTGTTTTGTTTGTGTTGCTTATTTGTTTATATGGCTTGCTTTGATTTTCTTCAAATCTTTCATTCGTACAAACACATCGCAATTTCCACGAATCAATAAATTTATTTTGGAATTTATTTTTATAGCCCAAGTATGTGTGTTGTTTTTTTCAATTATTTACGTTACAAAAATTTTTGAATACTTAAATATTTTCACTGAAAATCAATTAATATGGTGAAATTCATGTGTTGTTCATTGAAGAAGATCAATGGAATGATTCAACGTTCCATATGTGGAACCATCTGAGAGTTATTTCAGTGCATTAAGAATATTGATGCTTTTTGCCTTTTTATAATTCAAAGTTACAGAAGAAGAAAAAACTATAATTCACTAACTTCTTACAAGTTTAAATATGTATTTATATGTGCGAAGATGTATAGTTGTAACATTTGCAATAATCTTCTTGAAAACAGTCGATTGAAATGTTTTACAGTCTCATAATACCTAAGAACAATTTATAGCAGGTACCCGGAGTATTGTTATACAAATCAGTCAATCAGTCACCAATATATTTAATCAATCACTATAAAAAAGCATTCAACATATCCATATGGGGTCTCTGATGATGCTTAGTTATATGAATTACTAACACGATGATGTTTTTTTATTGAATAAAAATAGGCCTCCGACTTAACGGATATAAAAAATTTATGGGACAATATGGCAAGCAATTGGCAGATGGCTTAAAGCCTTAAAAGTATTTGCAGGGGAATGTCTGTTTTATTGAGAAACGGAGCCTACGTGCTCTTTGGCGTCCGTGTACTCAAAGGTCATCAGGGTGAAGGCGCTAGCCTATTGATATGAGACTTTAGCAGGTCTTTATACCGGCTTGTGTGCAAATTTATCTGCTCACTGACAGAAAGGATTCTCAGGTCCGCAGATATGACGTCATTACGAACGTACCAAGGAGCGTGAGATAAGCCCTTTTTTGGCAGGTGCTTAAGTAAATCTCTCAACTTTTATATCAACAACTATTGCTAAAACTAGTATTGAGTTTAGAATGCTCATCATAGTTATTATAAGATACATAATATAGTTCTACTGGAGATGTCATACGGCAACCGATTAGCACACCCTATGCTTCCTATTTTTGAAGAACACCCCATAACTGTTTTTTTTTTATTGTAATTTCTCTGTTTTCAAACTTATTTATAAATGGATTAATAATGTGTTGAGCCTCCATGGTTAAGTATGACCTCGTACATCCTATTAAGTAAGGAGCCATATAATTTTTTTATGCATGTTATTGAAATACTCTCCCAGGCACATTTTATTCCTTGAATGAATTCAGCTTCAGTTGAGTATTGCTTCCCGGAGTCTTATACTTTGCGTGCTTACCATCCCCAAACATTTTCCATAATATTAGTATGGAGGCCAAGTAAGCAAAGGCACGTTTTGCCTCTCAATCCAAGACTTTACGACCCTGGCCGTATGCATAGGTGCGTTATCCTGCTGGAACTTCCATGGGTCCACAAATATCTTTGATTGCAGAGAATTTTTCGATATTTGAAAGATTTGAATGACCACATTCTCTGCGGTAAGCCTTTTGGCCTTTTCCGTCGTATCCAACTCTTTTGCTTTTCCCATATTTACTGTATTTACTTGAAAATTGATCAAATTGATTGATTGATCGATTGCTAATCGACTGTCGCAAAAATACAAGCCAATTTCTTATGTTAAATTCGTTAAAATTCATTTAAAATGTTATTAATACAGTTATTGTCCTAACTATTATTTCTTCTCGAGCATGATTTTATAAACTTTATTGACAAAAAAAAAATTCATCTTAAAAGTTTTATTCGTTTTGCTGATATTAAGCTTCAAACACAAGAAGCATAGGGGGTGCTAATCTGTTGTCGGGCAGTGTATGTACATATTTCTATCCGTTTAGTTTGAGATTGCTAAAGCGACAGTATTTGTTCTCAAAGTCTTTGCAGGATCCTTTTTATAAGTACATACATAATACGGGTATGTAAATTGGAATTTTGATATGACTCATACTTTCATAGAACACAGTGTCTGTCTGCCTAGTAAGGGTTGTTAACTATCAGTATTTTATAGTATGAACATTTAAATAGTATACATACATATGTCATTGATAATCCGGGCATTAGTTTTCATGTTACAGTGTTTCTAGTGATGCTACGTGATAGCAGTGCTCACTTCTCTAGATAAATAACATTCTACAATACAAATCTAGAAGGTAATTTGCATCTCTTATTTCTGTTTTGATAATAAGTAATTCAGTGTGTTTTTGTGTATGTAATTTTTCGGTACCCCTATTTAAGGCATGAAATTTCTATTATTTTTTTTTTTCTTGTTTATTTATATTCTTTTATCCTACTACTATTATAAAGGCGAAAGTTTGTAAGTATGGATGTATGGATGTTTGTTACTCTTTCACGTAAAAACTACTGAATGGATTTGAATGAAACTTTACCACAATATAGCTTATACATCAGAATAACACATAGGCTATAGCTTATACATCAGAATAACACATAGGCTACAATTTTTGAGGTTTTTAATGTGAGGTCGTAAAAAAAACACATTTTTTGCGCTTACATTGCAAACGCTGACTGAATCCTACAAGATAGATCAAAACAATTTACTACAGTATTGTACAACTTAAAAAGGTCTACAAAAAAGTCCGTGATGGTATATGTTTATCTCTTAAGAGTAACCCACAATAACCATTTTTTATCCTTTACTTTGTACGAGAAATAATGGCTTATTTACGAAGCGATTTTAAGCAATACAGTATTAATCCTTATCCAATTAAGTATCTTAAATACATTTTGCATTTAATAAAGATCAATATGGCTTTTTACAGCATGTAAATTAAATAAATATTTTCGAAGATATCACAGATTAAAATACTTTTTAGAGTTAATTTTAAAGAATAAGTTTTTTTTTTGTAATCTTGATAAAGAATTTATTGTAAAAAACTGCGCTAAGTTTTATTTGATGATTTTACGAATTACTTCATTGATAATTCAATTACTATATAGATAGGTTATTTACCGTTAATTATAACAAATTATATAAATAGGTTAATTATAACGAATTACTTCACTTCATTGACAATTGAATTACTATATAGATAGGTTAATTAAATAGGCAAGGATTGCATTAAAGTACAATCATAACAATAACTACCGTACTGTATTTTTTGGAAGTATAGAAACAACACGTACTTAAGAATTATGCCGAGAAAGCGTAAGTCTAATCTTTCCCAAAGCTCTAATAAAGCTCGAACTATGAAAGTAGCTAGACTTAACGAGACGTTTCCACAAGCCGAACTGCGAAGGCTTAAACAAGCAGAGCGTGAGGCAGCTCAAAGAGCTGCTGAGACACCAGAGCAGTCCCAAGATAGACGTCGACAGCATGCTGAGTATCTAGCATCTCAACGGGCTGCAGAGACACCCGAACAGTCTCAAGCTCGACGTCAACAGAACGCTGAATATCTGGCATCTCAACGGGCTTCTGAGACACCCGAACAGTCCCAGGATCGACGTCGACAGCATGCTGAGTATCTAGCATCTCAACGGGCTGCGGAGACACCCGAACAGTCTCAAGCTCGACGTCAACAGAACGCTGAATATCTGGCATCTCAACGGGCTTCTGAGACACCCGAACAGTCTCAAGCTCGGCGTCTTCAGCAAGCGACTTACATAGGGTCCCAAAGAGCTACTGAAACTGTTGAAGCTGCTGAAGCTCGCAGACGCGCTGTTGCTGAAAGGGCACAACAGCGACGATTAATATTTACAAGAAACGCGTGGGGAGTATTCGATAAAGCTGCATTTGAGTACGATGAAACTCTTGATTACGAAAGCCACAAGCTTATAAAAATAGAAGCGATGAATAAAGAATGCAGATTTTGCGGTGCTCTTAAATGGAAAGAGGAAGCTGCAGGCATGTGTTGTTCGGGAGGAAAAGTAGTTCTTCCTTCAATAGACGAGCCTGTTGAACCTCTTAAAGAACTTTTTTCAAATGAAACAGATGAGTCTCGCCATTTTTTAAAAAACATAAGAAAATACAATACATGCTTCCATATGACATCTTTTGGAGCTGATAACATTGTGTCGATGCCAGGATTTTGCCCGACTTTTACAATCCAAGGGCAAATATACCACACAATTGGCTCTTTGCTTCCTGCTGCTAATACGCAACCAAAATTTTTGCAAGTTTATTTCATGGGTGATGAGGAAGCACAAGTTGATAGGCGTTCTGAGTACGTACCAGGTGTGGAAAGAAACACAGTTCAAAAAATACAAAAAGTTCTACATGATCACAACGTTTTAGTGCATGAATTTAAAATGGCTAAAGATAGAGTGACTAGCGATAATTACAAGGTCGTGATACACCCAGATCGTGTACCACGTGGTGAACACGAAAGACGATTCAATGCCCCGACCACAAACGAAATAGCTGCCGTAGTAGTTAGTACTGAACAAACTGCGTCTCGGGACATTGTTATTCAGGCGCACGATGGCCGGCTTACTAGAGTTCCGGACACTCATAGATTTTATGATGCTCTCGAGTACCCGATAATTTTTTGGAAAGGACAAGAGGGGTACAGTTTTGATATTCCTCAGACAAACCCAGTTACAAAACAGCCTATACCGAACAAAAAAGTGTCGTGCAAAGACTTTTATGCGTATCATATGATGGTACGTCGCAACAATTTTAATTTATTGCTTCGATGTAGGCTTCTCTTTCTTCAGTTTTTGGTGGACATGTATGTCAAAGTGGAGAGTGAGCGCTTAAGGTTTATTGCTTTAAACCAAACAAAACTGCGAGCAGAAAATTATATACATTTACAAGACGCGGTCAGGAATGATGCGGATTTAGATCCAAACAATTTGGGTCAATTGGTAATACTCCCATCATCATTTGTAAATAGCCCGAGATATCTTCATGAGTACACGCAGGATGCGTTCACATACGTGCGTAACTACGGGAGGCCTGATCTGTTTATTACAATGACATGTAATCCCGCTTGGCCAGAAATTACTAAAGAGCTCATTCCAGGTCAAAATGCAACAGACAGACATGACTTAACAGCCAGGTTATTTAAAATAAAAGTACAAAAATTGGTTGCTCTACTTACAAAAGGTAAAATATTTGGAGATATGAAGTGTTTCATGTACTCGATCGAGTGGCAAAAAAGAGGTCTGCCTCACGTGCACTTACTGCTGTGGTTGACGGAAAAATTACGCCCCAACCAAATTGATGAAGTCATAAGTGCGGAGATACCAAATCCAGAAAGTGATCGAAAACTCTACGATACTGTAACCAAAAATATGATTCACGGTCCCTGTGGTGCACTAAATCCGTCATCACCATGCATGAAAGAAGGAAAATGCACCAAAAAGTATCCAAGGGCGCTTTTAAAAGATACTCAAACTAACGACAAAGGCTATCCTTTGTACAGGCGTAGAACACCAGGAGATGGCGGCCGTACGATAACTCTAAAAACCCGAGGTGGAACACAGGAAGTATTGGTTGACAATAGCTGGATTGTCCCATATTCTCCTCTTCTGTCTAAAATTTATAACTGTCACATAAATGTAGAGTTCTGCAATACGGTACAGGCGATAAAATATATTTGTAAATATATAAACAAAGGCAGCGACCAGGCTATTTTTAACATTCGACAGCAAGGGAATGTTAATATTGACCCGAGAGATGAGGTGCAAACGTATCGAGCCGGTAGATATGTTAGTAGTAATGAAGCAGCGTGGCGGATCTTGGGTCTGCCTCTGCATGAAAGACACCCAACAGTCACTCACCTTGCGGTTCATCTGCCTAATGGTCAGCGGATTTACTTCACTGAAAACAATTTTAGAGAGAGAATGGCCGCACCACCTAAGACGACACTAACTGCATTTTTCCTGCTTTGCCAAAATGACGCATTTGCAAAAACATTACTTTATGTTGACGTACCCCGCTACTATACATGGAACGTGTCGTCGAAAGAATGGAAACGTCGTTTACAAGGCACACCTGTCGACGGCTGGCCAGGTGTGAAGGCAGGAGATGCTCTTGGGCGCATTTACACAGTGCATGTTAGTAACTTCGAATGTTACTGTTTGCGAATGCTGCTGAATGTAGTACAGGGCCCCACTAGCTTTTTGGATCTAAAAACAGTTGACGGCCAAGAACTTGAAACTTTTCGACAAGCGTGTGAGAAGTTGGGGTTGTTGGAAGATGACAACCACTGGGATGCCACAATGGAAGAGGCAGTGCTGTGTCGCTCTCCTTCGCAAATAAGGGAACTATTTGCAATATTGATATGCACTTGCGGTTTATCCAATCCCCTTCAACTATGGGATAAGTATAAATCTGCATTATCGGAGGATATCTTGCATAGATTTGAAAGGATGGATCAAGTCAACAATGATCTATGTTTCAATGAAGCACTGAGACATATAGAGGACAAAATAATAACGATTTCCGGTAAGAAATTGTCTGACTTCGGTATGCCTACACCAGAGCGTCGAGGAGAGTTGTCGACCGATTTGATCAAAGAGCTAAGCTACGATATTGCTTTATTAGACGCTCAGGTCAGCGAAACTGAACCACGCCTGCTACCCGAACAAAAAAACATTTATAACAAAATATTACAACGAGTTGAGCTTGACAAAGGCGGCCTTTTCTTTCTTGACGCCCCGGGCGGTACAGGTAAAACATTTTTGCTTAATTTGCTTCTAGCAAAAATTCGTAAGGACCGTAAAGTTGCATTAGCGGTGGCTTCCTCTGGGATCGCTGCAACATTGCTGAGCGGTGGACGAACGGCACATTCGGTTTTTAAATTACCTCTTAATCTGGCGAGCGAAGAAACCCCAACGTGCAACATCAGTAAGAGCAGTGCCCGTGGCGCCCTCTTGCAACAATGTATGCTGATCGTGTGGGACGAGTGCACTATGTCACACAAACGCGCCATTGAGGCGCTTGATCGCTGTCTACAAGATATTCACAGCAATCGAAAGTTGATGGGTGGTGTGGTAGTGTTATTGGCAGGGGATTTTAGACAGACTTTACCTGTTATCGAGAGAGGCACTGCAGCAGATGAAATTAACGCATGTCTAAAAGCCTCATATCTGTGGTCTAAAGTTGAAAAGCTTTATCTTACCACTAACATGCGAGTCCAGTTATTCAGCGATGTCGAATCAGGAGCATATGCTCAAAAACTACTAGAAATTGGTGAAGGCCACCTAAACACCGACCAAGAAGGTATGGTTCTTTTCACACAGCAATTTTGTCATGCTGTGGAGACAGAAAACGAACTTATTGAACAAGTTTTTCCGAATCTGCAACAAAATATTCTTGACGAAAATTGGTTGTGTGAAAGAACCATATTGGCACCAAAAAATGAGACTGTTGCGAAAATAAATAAAAAAATCTTGGCCGAAATAAACAGCGAAACATCAGTGTATAATTCCATTGACACAGTTATGTCATCCGATGACACTACAAGTTATCCCGTAGAGTTCCTAAACTCTTTAGAGTTGTCCGGGGTGCCATCACACAAGTTGGAATTAAAGGTAGGTGTACCCGTTTTGTTAATACGTAACCTGGATGCGCCAAGATTATGCAACGGTACTCGGTTGCGAGTTACCGAATTAGGAAGGCATATAGTGAAGGCTACAATTTTAACTGGAGAAGCCAAGGGAGACAATGTTCTTATACCGCGCATCCCAATCATACCCAACAACTTGCCATTCAATTTTAAACGCCTGCAGTTCCCATTAAAAGTCGCATTTTCAATGACGATCAACAAATCGCAGGGTCAAACCTTGAAGGTAGCAGGCCTACATTTGGGCACGCCATGTTTTTCTCACGGTCAGCTCTATGTGGCTTGCTCACGTGTTTCCAAAGCGAAGAATCTGCATGTTTATGCTGAAGGAAAAAGATCGTTAAATGTAGTTTATAGGAGCATACTGCAGTAGCTACCTATAGGCTTATGATTAGGGCTCTGCAGTGCTTAGTTACCGTATTTCTTACTTATTACTAGAAGACGGGACGAACCTGAAGTCCACGCGAACGAAGTCGCTGGCAAAAGCTATATATCATATGCAAGAAGTAAAAAGCGGTTATTTTAATATTACAGACACTTCAATTTTATTTATCTGTATAGATTGAATACAGTTTTTATTGTTACATCTATACAGATAAATAAAATTGAAGTTGCTGTTTGTAATATTAAAAGAACAGATTTTTACTTCTTGCATATATGAATATATATCCAGTACATATGCCAAAATGACATTTTTTACAATTTTTGTCTGTCTGTCTGTCTGTCTGTCTGTTTGTTCCCGCTAATCTCTGAAACGGCTGAACCGATTTTGACGGGACTTTCACTGGCAGATAGCTGATGCATTAAGGAGTAACATAGGCTAATTTTATTTTAGATTTCTATTAATATAAACAATATTCCGCGCGAAGTGAAGCGGGAAATCGCTATAAGAAATATGTCTAATACTTATATCAGCGAGCGAAGCCGCGGGCACCCAACTAGTTTATATTATATGTATCATATATTGTATAATACTACACACATTAAATTACAATTTAGTTAATAGTTCACATTTTACTTTTATCATTTGGGGAGCGAGAGCTTTTGTCATGTATTTTTGGTTAGCTATGATTGCTACTTATTTATATAAAATACTTAGATATAGTACGAGTATAATGGTATACAAAATTATATTATTGTATACTATAGTATATTGTATCTACATAGTATGAGCAAAACCATCGATTGGTGCAATCACTTGCCTTGTCTATGAATTCTCATTTAACAATTGATTCGTTAAGTTTAATTGTTCTATTGTCAAAGTTCACTTTCAGTTTTATATTTACCATACAATTTATACGAGTACAGTAGAAAATTACTACTACTTTTTATTTTCATTCTACTATGCCCTGCAGCAATCTTAGTAATAATACGATACTGGTATTATTAATTTACATTTACAATTTTATCATTCAATAGAAGATTCTATATATAGTTCTAACTGAGTCAATATAAAATATTTTGTATAGAGAAATAAATAAACAGCATCACTTAGAATATTGATCCATTGACATACATATTTCTTTCCTATGCTGATTCGTTTTTATTATTAAATTAGAAAACTTTTCTTGATTTCTGTTTTTGTTGGATTAATTCAATATATTGGTGCTCGTAATGTTCAAATATTTAGTGATAGAGGGAGAGATTTTGAATTTAATATAAAAAGCGAGCAAATAGTTAAAAATCAGCCAAGTGTAAGTCGGGCTCACACACGGAGGGTTCCGTACCATTGTACAAGTTTTTTATTACTTTATTTTAGTTTTATTATTTGTTTATTGGTTTTAGTTTTAGTTAACTCCTTGCAATATATGAATAAAATAAAAAAACAACCGCTGCCGCTGGGATTCGAACTCGCTAACTCTGGTGTCTGAGTCTTACACACTACCACTATGCCATTGATGATGCCAATGTCAAATTTCATTCTACCGAAACAAAAGATGCTAGAAGTTTCTTGACACCTCTATTTTTTTTACTTTATTTAAGTTCTGTGAACTGTCCATCTATTACGATTCATGAGATACAGCCGGAGTCGGACGGACGGACGGACGACGGAAGCTTAGTAATATGTTCCCGTTAGCACCCTTTGGGTACGGAACCCTAAAAATGGCTAGATTGACTTGATGTATTGTTTTAAGAATAAAGTATGATTATCTCCTTCACACTTAATATACTTATATGTATCATTTACTATTTCTTGATATAAACGTCCATTTTATGAAAGTATTGTGGTGGTTGTGGATGACACCCAAATTCTGGTAGAGTTTTTCACAGATTATCGCAGGTTTTAAAATGACCCAAAGTCCAAACTAAGTTGTAAATTGTATTATCAAACAAAGATAACTTCAAGATTAGTTCCTACGGATATACTTAACTACAAGGGAATATTTATAGAGATTCATCAATTCTGTACTTGACACCGTGAGTGCTCACGTGCGACCTTCTCGACTTTCATATACAATACATAAATGCCACTTATTACCTACTAAATCTGAATTGTGCATGGTTTAGAGCATATATCCAAGGATTTTGTTTGAACTCCGCTTTATAAATTCAATAATGAACAACTAGAAGTAAGAGGGAGTATTGGACAATACCTCCTCACTGTTCTTGTGGGTTAAAAATTGAAACTACTTATGTTTTTATGCATGATAATGCAAGGATTCATGATAATCAATATAAGTGCAATGGCTTTCTTTTTGCCATACCCTGTTAACACTTTTAATTAGTCTGTGGAATTACCAAGATCTGAACAAGATTGAGAATCACGGGGCAGTGTTGGCCAAAAGCTTAACGGTTAATTAATCACTAATCTAAAATTTTAAATAACTATTTACAGCACTCCAATTTCGTTTACTTGAACACCCGTTGACTATTCTGTAACTTAAACAAAAGCAAAACTTTCTATAACTTGAAAAAATCATCAAATTAATCAATTAATGATAAATGATTCAAAAAGTAATCATAATCATGACCTAATATGATTAAAGTTAATCAAATTAATTAATTGATAAAAAAAATAAATGATTAATGTCAACACTACCTCGGTGGAATACTTGATCGTCTTGCTTGTACCGATAATAACAAGTATAATTGTGTTGTAATTATCTACCAGATAATACAACGATAAATTCTGAACTGTACTGGACAAATTGAATGATTCACTAAAACAGAATTGGTCAATAGAGAAGGTGAAGTGTCCACCAAGATAATGCGAGACCTCATACAAGTTACTAAACTCGCCAAAAATTTTTACAGCTTGAAATTGTTATACTGCCACACCCACAATATTCTACAGATCTGGCACCATCTGATTTTTACTTGTTCCGGTCTCTACAAAACTTTTTGCACGGTAAAACTTTTACTTCAAATGAGGAATACAAAAACCACCTGGATCACTTTTTTGCTAGCAAAGAACACAAATTTTATGAGCGTGGAATCATGCCACTACCAGAAAGATGACAAAAGGTATTGATGCGGAATGGACAATATATTTCAATTATACTTATATTACCCAATAGTTATAATATGAATAGTATGATTTCGTCCAACTACGTTACAGTTAAAAAAATTAACATTTTTATATTTTTTAAAATTGTTTAAAACATAACATAAATCTTTAAAGACTTTATTTAAATAATTTGTTATAAAAATTAATCCTGCAGTTATAAGTAGTGTCCGACCGAAACAGGATTTACAGCCGAAACCGAAACCGAAAACAAACCTTCGGCCTTGGTCGCAGTTACGGCCGAAACCGAAACTTATTAAACAAATTAAATTGAATAATTAAATTTCTAAAGCATGTTAGACTCAAGAAAAAAATAATAACAAAAGCCTGCGAGAACTTCCCCCCAGAAAAACTGAAGGGTAATTTCGGTAAGTATTACGTACATAGTTATCGGAAAATATTTGAAAAATCCGAAATCACGAAAATTTAATGTGAAGAAGAGTTTTTTCAATATGCTTAGTAATTGGTGGGACATCTATCTGGATAAAAGCAAATTTTGTTT
>JBAMAV010000233.1:0-50042 GCA_037043315.1 Amiota communis
TTCCATATGTTAAAAAACAGAAAAATTGTTTAATAAGAACATTAATTTAAAGGGGTGTTTGTATGGGAGGAACCCCCCTTGGTGGTCCGATTATACTGATTCCATTCAAATGTGCTGCGTATGGTAAAAAGAAACCTATGTGCAAAATTTCAGCTCTCTAGCTCAAAAACTGAGGGACTAGTTTGCATACATACAGACAGACAGACGGACAGACGGACATTGCTAAATCAATTCGTCTCATCGAGCTGATCACAAATATATATACTTTATGTGGTCTGCGATGTCTCCTTCTGTGTGTTACAAACTTCATTGCAAACTTATAATACTATTCACTCCCGTGAAGATTATAAAAATAACGTGGTCAGATAGCTTGAAAATGTTGTCTAAAAATTCAAGAACGACTCTTGATCCAAGTAGCATATGCGTCTTTTCAGCAATTACACCTTTTGCACCGCAGTAGGTATCGAATTGATACAAGTATCCACAGCTGCTTGTAAGCATCCAATTTTTAAAGCCAAACCTCACACGTTTTCCTCTAATAAATTGTTTCGATGAATGGCTGCCTAATATCGAACCATCAATTGATAGCTTTTGATGCAGATACCCAAACTGGCAAAACTTCTTAGAAAGTATCATTATAAGAGGCCTTACTTTTGCCATTTTGTCATTGCGGATCAAGTTGTTGTTGTCTGCTAAATGAATATATTTTTTAATTTCTTTGAATCTGTTTCTAGACATATTGTTAGCAACAAATGGTATGTGGGTATCTTCATCCATCTGCCAATACATTTGCTCCCTTGGCATTGTATGATAACCGCTAAACAACAAAATACCCAAGAAAGTTTTTAAATCCATTTCGTCGAAAGAAAAGTCATGGGCGTTTGATTGAATATAAAGTATAGTCGAGTTCAACAATCAAAGTTGCTACGTCGCTGTCAAATAGAGATTCAAAAACTTCAATTGGTAGCTTTCCTTCTAAATTTGTTACTATTTTCTTTTGGTTCTCTATATAGAAACTGGCTTGTGGTATTTTTCCAAAATCAAAAGACCTACGTGACCATTTTGTTTCATTTTTGACAGATGTTTTACGGCGCAGCTCTGCAAGTGGTACATTTTCCTCACTATCGCTACTGTAAAATATTTCTAGTTCACCGGGAACATCTTGCGACAAAGTACATATTTACGCAAATATAATCGGCGTTACCTTCTTCTTCATCAGTAATGTAATCTGGATCAGGTGGAATACACGCAATGTCATAAGTACCGTGATTTGATGACCTCTTCAGAAAGTCCAAAGCACTGGCTATATTTTTAAACCTTGTACCATAAAAGGTTGATGTTTTGAAGCCGCTTTCACATGCCATGACAATGAACACTAAAATATAATACACTAGAAAAAATGTATACCTTTTTAGCCGTTGTACTCAAGCGAGTACACTACATTATGAACTCACCTAATGCTTTCGAAAAAAATATTTTCTGTAACACTCTTCTTTAAAATGAAAGTATGCACTTTTAACTTTGTAAATCAACTGTATTATTTTTATTTTACTGATCGACATGCTTTACATGCAGTCAAATTCACACTTATATGCTCAAAAAGCGAAAATTGTACGTGGAAGTACTAAATCAAAACAAAATTCTGACTACCGTTATTCGTTATCTCTAATTTTCTAACATTCCTCTATTCACAACATTGAAAACAATGCAACTGCGCAATAGAATTGTGGAAAATTTTTTTCATTTTGGAAATAGACTTATTTGAATATGAAATTTTGCACATGTATGAGAGGTACCCCTCCGGGTAACCCTGTGATCATGAAATTTACACGGTTGATGGATATAGATCAATTTCGCTTCGAAATGCTAAAAAACACAAAACTTTTTCGAATAAGAACATCCATTTAAAGGGTGGTTTGTATGGGATTCAGATTTTAATACAAAAAGGCTTAATTTCTAACTTTTCCAAATACTCAGCCAAATAAGACAAGCCGTTCTCAAGCGATACGCTTAAAATAAAAAGAAATATAAAATTTATTTTACAATTTTGAACACCCCAGCCACCTTGATGGCATAAGCGCGCAGGCATTTTCGCTTCCTCTACTTTCAGAATATATAATTTACTTGGCGCTACGGCTTCTGAGTCACGAGATCTATTAAAACTATTGGTGACATGTTTTTGTTACATTTCTGAAATAGCGTCAGATTCTGACATGTGACCCCTTTTAAAAAACGTTTTCACGTTAAAAATCTGACTGTCATATGAATGTACATAAGTAAGAGAAGGTTGTCATTGTTGGTTTTTTATTATTGTCGGTCTTATTACACAAAATGTGTCAAAGTGCGTGAGTAGCAAAACTACTATTGGTGAGAGTTAACTATGTTTTAACATTGTTTAATAAAGTTATTTATTATGTTAATGGCATTTTCAAAGTAAATTTTTTGTGTGTTAAAATGTCGATAAATATGCTGAAATGATAAAATATGACCTGCAAAACAAAATTTAATGAAATAAAAATTCAAATTCAATGTTTTTGTGATTTTTGCCATAAAAGAGATTAAATTTAACTTGAGAGGAAACATTATTTGGACAACTGACATATCTTCTACATTTTCTATACAATGTTTCGCAGAAGCGTTCTTTTCTCTCGCTTTACAATAATAATTCTAATGAAGTTATGAGCCAAACTAAAAACAATGGCTAACCCTAATAACATTCCACTTCATGTTAATACAACATAACATACATACTTACATAGTAGTAGCTAAAGCTTTTGAATGCTGATAATGGCTATAGAGAATTCAATACTGACCATTACTATTACATTTCGACTAAGAAATGAGTGAAATAAAAGTTGCTATACCCTTTATCTCTCCGTGTTTTCCTTTCTCATACTCTTTTGAACTTTTGTGTTGTATTATGTAATTCAAATGTAGAAATCAACAAATTACCCAAAGGCAAAGAAGCAACAAATCACCGACAGCTTTGGCATGTGTCACTATTCTAAAGGAATGAGTTAATAGTACTTTTATTATGTGTGTGTGTGTTAGGTCTCTTCTCACCCTCGCTATTATTTCTGAATATTCTATTGTACAAAGATGCTTAAAACAATCGAAGGATAATGACAATGATAGATTTGTTAATATCTGTCATGTTTTATGAAAACAAAAGTCGATAACAAACAGTCAACAACAGTGGTAAACATATTTAATGGTGAAGAAGGTGGAATCATTTCTTGTCTTAGGCGGTTAACCGAGTTTGGACAACAAATATGTATAACGTTTTGAACAGAAGATAGAAAAAACAATAAGCACCGAATACAATAAAAATTGGATATAATTTTTGTAAACGCAATCATCGACAGATTGCAAAACGATTAACCTTCCCAAAGACTAACGACTAAATGTACAACGATAATGACAACAACAAAAGGAGATTAAATGGGTAGAGATGAAAGAAAAAATGACCAAGAAAAAGGAAGTATACGCGTAAATATCCAATAACTATTACACAATACGGAAAAACTGAGTTGAGAAACATTGAACATAATCAAGCTCATACATAAATGCGGATGAGAAAAACATATCGCTAAGTGGATGTGGAGATATTTCTTCTTTTCCACCATTTTATTTCCTTAACATTGTTTGTCGATTGTACGTTTATTTGCTTTTCTATGTTCTGTATCGGTAACAAAGTAAAAATAAACACCAACGAAACAATCAAGTTAATTTGGCGCCCGCTGAAAACCCTGTGGCAGATAAATTAAGTCATTAGTTAGCTGCCGCCACAAAATGCTTAACACCGCCAATCGTTGTATGTGCGAGTATGTATAGAAGGTAGACGGTGGGTTTCGGAAAAAGGAGCTTGGAAAGTTAAAGTGGAAAATAAATTGGCGAACGTTTGTTTTGAGATTAACCGCGATTAGAACGAAGAGTTTCAGCGCTATGAATTTTATGGAATGGAGTAACGCTTAAGGGAAGCAAGCAATGGGGGAGTAGTTTTATATGATTGTGTGTTTTGGTTAGAGTTGAAGTGAATTACAGCAAATGTTGTCATTATTTTATAAGGTACACATACAGACAAACACAGAGACGATTAAAAACAAAACGAAACACTAGGTATGAGCTTGTTTTCGCTAACAAACGGCAAATGCGAGAATAATCGCCAAGGATTAAAAACTTTCATTTCAAAGCGACAAATAAGAACTTATTCAAAAAGTGGGCAAGGCAGGATATAAATGAGTTACGCACGTGAATTAAGTCAAACTAAAGACCGACCACTGCAATAAAAGATATAGGAAACAGAAGAAAGGATAGGCTGATTAGAATGCCTCATAGGAAGTTAAAATTTAATTTTTTTTTTCTTTTATAATGCGATAATATTTGTAATACATTTAACAAGATTCCATTAATAATACGAGGGTTAAAAAAAGAGCACCCGTGTTTAAAAAAAGGTGGTGTTGCAGGAGAAAGTTGACATTACTCTTGTATACCGTTTGTCATCTGTCAAACTAAACAATACTAAATACGTTCGAAAGTTGGCTTCTAAATAGTAGAAACTTAAATAGTAGAATAACTTTTATGATCTTCCAACAAAAACGGAAACAAGAAACCAAAATTTTAGATTTTTTTATTCTGCACGCAGTAAATAGTAGTATAAGTTTGTCATGAAGTTTGTAACACACAGAAGGAGACATCGCAGACCACATAAAGTATATATATTTGTGATCAGCTCGATGAGACGAATTGATTTAGCAATGTCCGTCTGTCCGTCTGTATGTATGTATGCAAACTAGTCCCTCAGTTTTTGAGCTAGAGAGCTGAAATTTTGCCCGGAGTTTTTTTTACCATACGCTGCGCATTTGCCGGAATCATTCGAATCGGACAACTAGGAGGGGCACCTCTCATGCACACCCAAATTTAAATTAATATTCTTATTAGAATTTTTAAAGTGAAACTTCTTAGCGGCGTTGGGCAAAAATTTAGTATGAAATTTTCAGTGGAAAAATACAAAATGTAACGTTTTTTGGATTCTGTATTTTCACAGAATGGGTATTTCTATTGCCATATCCCCAACAAATAATTAAATTATTGGAAAATCTTCCTGAAAAGTCTCAATAAAGAGATGAAAATCACATAACAACGACATGCAGTTTGTGTGTCTTAAAATGTTTACAACAACAAAATATAAGCAAACAGCTTGTGTGTTGTACAAAAACAAGCGAATGTACGAAGAAAAGAGAACGAGAAACACACAGAAGCTCGTTCAGAATCTTATTTTTCGCTAAGAGGGGACAGACGGCAAACGTAATCACATTGTTTAACAAAGCGGCAAAAGGAAAGACAGACATTGCTTAATTAACTGTTCAGAATATTTCGTATGCAAACGTTGTATTGTTGTGTTTGTTTTAAGGTTATCTCTCTCTCTCTCTGTCTGTTTTTAAGAAGGGACACGTGTAATTTTTATACTCTTCACGGGAGTGAATAGTATTATAGCTTGTCATAAAGTTTGCAACACACAGAAGGAGACATAGTAGACCACGTAAAGTATATATATTAGTGATCAGCTCGATGAGACGAGTTGATCAAGCCATGACCGTCTGTCCGAAAACTCATAACCTCCCATACAAACCATCATTTAAATTAAAGTTCTTATTGGAAAAAGTTTTTTGTTTTTTGACGTTTCGAACTTTGGACACTATAAGTTTCTGATCTATGTCCATTAAACATGTAAATTTCATGGTCCTAGCGTTACCAGGAGGGGTACCTCCTATAAAAACCCCCATTTAAATAAATGTTTTTATTAGAAAAAGTTTTTTCTTCCGTAACTTATCGAACTGAAATTAGGACACTATAAGTTTCTGATCTATATTCATGAACCATGTAAATTTCATGATCCTAGGGTTACTAGGAGGGGTACCTCCCATAAACCCCCATTTAAATTAATGTTTTTATTAGAATAAGAAAAGAATTTAGTGATGCTAAGAAAGGAAGGTTGGATGCAACCCGGAGGAGCGTGAAGAGTATTACATCTTTGGCATAGCCAATGATAGCCTTCTTTCTGGTTTTTGTTGTTTTGTTTTTTGTCTTATCGAAGTAAGTGTCTGGCCTATATTCACCAACCATGTAAATTTCTAGATCCACGGATTGCAGAATCGTATAGCTTCCGGCATGTGCAGTGTAAATACTAGAGTCGGTATTAAACATAAGTCAAATCAATAATGGAGAGTCATGTATGCATGGTCATGCGCCATATATATTTAGCGCCATCTTTATAGGACTATTGGTTTATTGAAATCAGTATGAATACTGACTTTACCCTTATGATAGTATTTCTGTATACTCATTCACAAGAGCATGACCACGAGTATTACAACTTTAGCACGGCCAAAGATACCCGTCTTTCTGGTTTTTCTTTTGACAATGATCATATCGACTGCACCCAGCAGTGATGCTATTTTTTTAAGATTTGATTTAATTCAGCTAAAAATAAGCTTAATCAGTCGTTGACTCTTAATTTACATTTAATGTTTGGCAAATGGAATTTTTCCATTTCCTTCAAAATATAAAATATTAACCCTTTTTGGTGAAACAATTACAACAATAATCGTTTTTCTATATGTTAGCTTCTAAACCGTCATTCACACTCTTTCAGCGGCCAGCTAATATTTTAATTTATTCAAACCAACCTTTGTAGTATATTATGCATACTTGCTAGTTAGTATAACAATACTTTTGAAAAAAATTGATTCAATTTTGACAAAACATTGAATTTTTCTTACTAGAATATACATAAACTTAATTAGAATGAATTGTAATACATACTAACTTCCTTTTTCGTTTCGTTTTTCGTTCAGTGAGCGACCCGCGCATTTCCCTTCTCAACAAACGTAAATTGGGAGAGACAGAGAGTTCTGTTGTATGTTCACTCGTATATTATACCACAGCAAAAACAACAACGACGATACACATGAAAAGAGAGAGAAAAGCATCTTCGGTTGCTGGTGGTCGCTCGGTCTTTTGGTCACTTTTCTTTTTTTTTTCATTTTCTTTGCGACTAGTTACAGTACTATAAGAACTAGCTAGAAATTTGCAGTGGATACAAATAAAAAAATGAAATAAAAATTTCTAATGGATAAGATCTGATTGTTTTTTGCTTTTAAGTCTTCTTACTCACTGAGTCGAGTCCGTGAGGGTAGAGGCTTCATCATTTATGTGGTTGATCAGTCTTTGTGGGAGTTAGCTACTTTTATAATAACGACCGCAACCGAATTGATTGCGAGATCACGTTCGAGATCAGAACTGCGAATGTACCAAGCAGCACTAACAGCAGATCTCGGCACTTTGTTAGGCTGCAACAACCCCATATCTGAGCACCATAAATCCATGAGTGAATGGTTAACGATCACTGTTTACCCATAAGCCAATACATACTTCTATATTTGATTCGGTCACTTGTTCGTACGTTCTTTCGTAAAGTAAACACACATCAGTACAGAAATTTGTATCTCTCTCTTACTCATGTATAAACATTCATTCTCCACTACATCTCTCAAGAACGACCACTCATTTGATTGCTATAACATTTTTGAAGTGAAACTTTTTTAGCGGCGTTAGGCAAACATTTAGTATGAAATTTTCAGTGAAAAAATGTAACAAAATGTAACTTTTTGAGATCTCTGTATCTCATGAACCGCACTAAGTAGAGACTTGAAATTTTCACAGAATGTGTATTTCTATTCCCAATCCACCAAAAAAGTCTTAATAAAGAGATTACATTTCACTACAACAACATGAAGTTTGTGTGTATAAAAATGTTTATAACAACAACATGCAAGCAACCAGCATGTGTGTTGTACAAAAAAAAAGCGAATGTACGAAAAAAAGAGAACAAGAAACATACAGAAGCTCGCAGTTTATCTAATTTGTAAGCAAGAAGGAACAACAGACGGCAAACGTAAACACATTGTTTAACAAAACAATAACAACTTCCCACGCCAAAGAAACCAAAAGCAATATACAGATAGACAGAATGACAGACAGACTCATCGAGCTGATGAAGAATATATGTATTTACTTTATGTGGGTTCTCTTTGCCTCCTTCTGTGTGTTTTGCCAGCCACAGATTATGCGATCGATTGTCCACAAGCTAAATGAAATTGTACAATCAGTCGCATAATGTGTGGCCGGCATAACAAACTTCTTGAAAAATTTATAATACTATTCAAGCAATAGTACGAGAGCTTGACAATTTTTCTATATAACCATCAGAGAGCAAATGTAAATTTTTCATCAAATGATTCTTTGCCATTAACTTTCTTCACGAAAAATTTGGTCGTTACAATAGATGCAATTTTTTCACGTTATATCGAAAATATCGAATCACGGGCATATATCACATATTTTAGCTACCACAAACCATTAATAGCAGTAATATCAATTGAACCACCAACCAACGAACCAGTAAATATTGAATAAAATAATTCAAAACAGAATATTTTTGGTCTTATTTATTATTAACTGAGTACTCACAAAGAATATTAAATATAAGGTTGTAATTGTTTTGAGATGATCACTCTGTCTGTTTTTCAGAAGTTTCACTTCTATCACGTGTACGATGGCACACGCGCATTTTTTTTTTTATTATTTTATTTTCATATAATATGTATGTATCAAAATGTCGTGCCACAGAATTTGTCACTTATGGACTCCGAAACTACTAAAACTATCTTGATGAAATATATTATGTTTATGTTATTTGATCCAATTTGAAAGATAGGATAGTTTTTATCTCGATCAATAAGCTCAAAAGTTTTTAATTTCAAATTAAATGTTTTTTGTAAGTTCTATACATTTATAATAGATGGCCCACTAAGTTTGTTTATGCACTTACACTTCAACATTTACGTTATCTAGGTCGGGCAATCAACCAATAGATGTTTCTATTTCTATAGTAAATCAATTAGGCAATTAAAAATTAGGGTCTACTCGTATACATAATATTATGAATAAAAAAAAAATTAGATTAAAAAAAAACAATGGGAGATTTATGACGCTCACTCATTTTACCAAGCTGATAGTACAAATACTACATACAAAGAGAGAAAAAACTTAGAACATTGCACTAAAATCGGTGTTGAAAGTGTGTCAAATAAGTTGTCAATTCAAGTCAAATGTTTTCACTTCAAGCACGTATTTGTTAGTACTACAAATATTGAATCAAATTTGTTTTGTTGCGTTTTCAGCAACCTTAGGAACATACTGCAACTACAATGAATCTTACTGAAAGTACGTTTCATGTACATTACGACACCAATATGGTCTTCTCTCCAAAACATCTTAAACTGAGACCTTTTTGGTCTTGAAACAAGTTATACAAATATTTCACCCCTTTCGAAAATGCATATAACAAAAAAAAAAAATTTAAACAAATGTTTTTTATAATTTTGATAGACTTCAACAATGAATGTAGGAGGGCCTTTCCATATTAAAAAAAAAAAATTAATTCAGCATATCAGTTTCTATATACGCTCAACTCCAAACATTGGATAGTTGTTGAATGCAAAAAATGCGATTTCAGAAAGTGATATTCCCGTACAAACGATTTTTCTCATAGCTACCAATTTAACCCTTAAATATTTATGAATTTTTGTAGGTATATACAACTTTTGCATTTGTTAAGGTACTCAAACGTATCGTAACGAATCGATTTGAAAAGACAATTAACAGATTCGAAATATTTAAAAATTGGGGAAGTAAGGAAGATATTCTAAGGAAAACTGAAACGAATATTTTGTCTAGTTTTTATATATCTCCTTCACATAAAATCATAAGTTCTTGCATACAAATCTTACCTTTTTCAGGCAAAGTCTATCTATACTTTATGGTAACTTTACGGAGTGCCTTTTTTATTTTCAATAGGACCAGAGAAAGAACTAGTTCTTTATCACATAAGAGTAACAGAGATGTTTTTGTATATATCAACGTCTTTGGCTTCGTCCTCATCATTATCCTTATGACAACAAGGGACTCACGCTCACAAGATATTGTATACATACGACAATAATAACAAGAAACGAAAGGGGCGTTTCTATTTTCACGCTTACATTTAATACTCCCACCACATTATCTCAACAGAGTGAAAAACAGAGAGAGAAACATTTTTGGGCAAGCGTGCCAGGATGTTACAAGGAGAGTAAGCGAACCCCAACAGTAAAATAAGAGTAAGAGTTTCGTTGAGTTAGTGGAAAAGGAAAGGAAAGAAAAAAATGCAACGGTAACTTGATTTTAGCCACACCCTCAGCCCGTTTTGGGGCCACTTTAAACGTCAACGTCTTGGCTGCAATTGGCGTTTATCTTAATAAAGAAATCGCAACAAGTGAGTTATGAGTTCGAGTTGGTTGGATTGCTGGACTTAAACGAACCATTAAATGCTGTTTCTTTTTTAATATTTATGGTACTGTTTAACTTTCTTTGCCGAAAACGTGTAAAGATTGTAAAAACCAAAACAATTTTTAAAATGTACAATAGTACATTATTTAAATACATAATAACAAAAATAAAATTAAGTTCAATACAAGAGTTTTGAAAACTCCAGTAGTTGCATATCAATTATTGTATATCTTCTTTATCTGTTTGCCTTTCGTGTATTGTAAGTTTGTCTGACGAGTCCACAGATTTAACGGAAGAAACGCATAATTGTAACATTTTTTTGCATTATTTGGATCATCTTTTCGATCACCCCAAACCGATCTATTAGTGTATTTTTATATTTTACTAGCGTACCCGTCGTGCTTTGCTACGTACGCTTCCAACGTTATGTTAGTGCTTGATACTGTTCTCTTCTTACTTTTGAAAAATCAGACGAATCAAATATTGATATTGACATAATTTCCTGCTATATTTGACAAAGGCGACTTGAATGATTTTAAAATATGTCTCTAAGTTTAATATGTAAAGTAAAAAACTGTCTGTATCTCCAAAACTACGCCACCTACCGGGTCCAAATTTAGCTTATAATCATCCACTTGAAGCAATAAGTACAACACATTTCATCAAAATCGGTCCAGCCGTTCTAGCTTACTAACACTTTTAGCTTTTCATTTTTTTACGTATGAATAGAGATAAAGATATAAAACTATAAATACTGAACCCTACAAAGTGTTTACAATAGAATATGTTATTTTATATTATTTACTACCACCTCCAGGTTTCTTTTATTTTTAATTTATTACCTTATAATTTAATTACTGGACATTAAATCTTTAATAAATTATCATTAAATCGCGAGACGAAGGTCCTAACAGCTAATCACTCGATAAAAAAAGTGTAAAGATAAATATTATATATTATCATATCTTTAATGTCGCCCCGCAGCTAAAGAGGAAAACATTCGAAAATCAGCCAAAAAGTAGGCAACAGAATTAAAAATATGAACATCTTTTGATTTAGTTGGTCGATTTCGATAAAATAAACGCTATATGTAACATGAAGTTTGCTACAATACACCACTCAAAACCGCATTCAAATATGTTTAGCCGTTTCTGAGATTAGCGTGCACAGCCAGGAAAAAGCTTACGATTTTATATATATATATAGCTATAGGGATTTTTTTAATTTAATGTTCTTATTAGCTAATTCTTTTTTTTTTTGACGTATCGAACTGAAATTTGGACACAATAAGTTTCTGCATCATATCCATCAACCATGTAAATTGTATGATCCTAGGATTACCCATACATACCCCACTTAAAATAATGTTCTTATGCAAAAAAGTTTATCGCTTTCTGATTTGTTTAACTGAAATTTTGACAATATAAGTTTCTAATATATATTCATCAACCATGTAAATTTCATGATCCTACGAATACCAGGATACCTCCCATACAAACCGCCATTTAAATAAATGTTCTTATTAGAAAACGTTTTTTGTTTTTAAATGAATCGAACTGAAATTTAGACAAAATAAGTTTCTGCATCATATCCATCAACCGCGTAAATTTTATGATCCTAGGATTATCAGGGAGGGTACCTCCTATACATACCCCACTTAAAATAATGTTCTTATGCGAAAAAGTTTATTGTTTTTTGACTTGTCAAACTGAAATGTTGACCATATAAGTTTCTAATATATATTCATCAACCATGTAAATTTCATGATCCTACGAATACCAGGATACCTCCCATACAAACCGCCATTTAAATAAATGTTCTTATTAGAAAACGTTTTTTATTTTTTAATGTATCGAACTGAAATTTAGACACAATAAGTTTCTGCATCATATCCATCAACCGCGTAAATTTTATATTTTTTTTAAATTCCCATATATACCCCACTTAAAAAAATGTTCTTATGCGAAAAAATTTATTGCTTTCTGATTTGTCAAACTGAAATTTTGACAATATAAGATTCTAATATATATTCAGTAACCGTGTAAATTTCATAAGCCTACGAATACCAGGAGAGATACCTCCCATACAAACATCCATTTAAATTAATGTTTTTATTTGATAAAGTTTTTGGGTTTTTAAAGTATCGAACTGAAATTTAGACACAAAAAGTTTCTGCATCATATCCATCAAAAGCGTAAATTGTATGATCCTAGGATTACCAGGGAGGGTACCTCCCATACAAACCCCACTTAAAATAATGTTCTTATGCGAAAAAGTTTACTGCTTTCTGACTTGTTAAACTGAAATTTTGACAATATAAGTTTCTAATATATTCATCAACCATGTAAATTTCATGATCCTACGAATACCAGGATACCTCCCATACAAACCCCCATTTAAATTAATGTTCTTATTAGAAAACGTTTTTTGTGTTTTAATGTATCGAACTGAAATTTGGACACAATAAGTTTCTGCATCATATCCATCAACCGCGTAAATTTTCTGATCCTAGGATTACCAGGGAGGGTACCTCCTATACATACTCCACTTAAAATAATGTTCTTATGCGAAAAAGTTTATGGTTTTTTGACTTGTCAAACTGAAATGTTGACCATATAAGTTTCTAATATATATTCATCAACCATGTAAATTTCATGATCCTACGAATACCAGGATACCTCCCATACCAACCGCCATTTAAATTAATGTTCTTATTAGAAAATGTTTTTGTTTTTTAATGTATCGAACTGAAATTTGGACACAATAAGTTCTTGCATCATATCCATCAACCATGTAAATTTTATGATCCTAGGATTACCATGGAGGGTACCTCCCATACAAACCCCACTTAAAATAATGTTCTTAAGCGAAAAGGTTTATCGCTTTTTGACTTGTCAAACTGAAATTTTGACAATATAAGATTTTAATATATATTCAGTAAACGTGTAAATTTCATAAGCCTACGAATACCAGGAGAGATACCTCCCATACAAAGACCCATTTAAATTAATGTTTTTATTTGAAAAAGTTTTTGGGTTTTTAAAGTATCGAACTGAAATTTAGACATAATAAGTTTCTGCATATTATCCACCAACCGCGTAAATTTTATGATCCTAGGATTACCAGGGAGGGTACCTCCCATACAAAACCCACTTAAAATAATGTTCTTATGCGAAAAAGTTTATTGCTTTCTGATTTGTCAAACTGAAATTTTGACAATATAAGTTTCTAATATATATTCATCAACCATGTAAATTTCATGATCCTACGAATACCAGGATACCTCCCATACAAACCCCCATTTAAATTAATGTTCTTATTAGAAAACGTTTTTTGTTTTTTAATGTATCGAAATGAAATTTGGACACAATAAGTTTTTGCATCATATCCATCAACCATGTAAATTTTATGATCCTAGGATTACCAGGGTGGGTACCTCCCATACATACTCCACTTAAAATAATGTTCTTATGCGAAAAAGTTTATAGCTTTTTGACTTGTCAAACTGAAATTTTGACAATATAAGATTCTAATATATATTCATCAACCATGTAAATTTCATGATCCTATGATTACCAGGATACCTCCCATACAAACCCCCATTTAAATTAATGTTCTTATTAGAAAACGTTTTTTGTGTTTTAATGTATCGAAATGAAATTTGGACACAATAAGTTTCTGCATCATATCCATCAACCATGTAAATTTTATGATCCTAGGATTATCAGGGAGGGTACCTCCCATACATACTCCACTTAAAATAATGTTCTTATGCGAAAAAGTTTATAGCTTTTTGACGTGTCAAACTGAAATTTTGACAATATAAGTTTCTAATATATATTCATCAACCATGTAAATTTCATGATCCTATGATTACCAGAATACCTCCCATACAAACCCCCATTTAAATTAATTTTCTTATTAGAAAACGTTTTTTGTGTTTTAATGTATCGAAATGAAATTTGGACACAATAAGTTTCTGCATCATATCCATCAACCATGTATATTTCATAAGCCTACGAATACCAGGAGAGATATCTCCCATACAAACACCCATTTAAATTAATGTTTTTATTTGAAAAAGTTTTTGGGTTTTTAAAGTATCGAACTGAAATTCAGACACTTAATGTTGCTAAGATATACCCATCAACCATGTAAATTTTATGATCCCAGGATTACCAGGGAGGGCACCTCCCATACAAACCACACTTAAAATAATGTTCTTATACGAAAAGTTTTTTGATTTTGACTTGTGAAACTGAAATTTTCACAATATAAGTTTCCGATCTATATTCATCAACCATGTAAATTTCAGGAAGGGTACCTCCCATAGAAACCATCATTTAAATTAATGTTCTCATTAGGAAAAGTTTTTTGTTTTTTAACGTACCAAACTGAAATTTAGACACTATCAGTTTCTGATCTTTATCCATCAACCATGTAAATTTCATGATCCTAGGATTACCAGGGAGGGTACCCCCTATACAAACCACACTTAAAATAATGTACTTATTAGAGAAAATAACTGTTCCCACGACTTCGAACGCATTGTATTCGAAATATGTTTGTAATAGCGTGTATTTTGTTATATTTTTTCTTAATTATCAGATGTTTAATGTTGCCCCGCAGCATAAGAGGAAAACATTCGAAAATTAGCCAGAAAGTAGGCAGCAGAATTAAAAATATGAATATGTTTTACGATTTCCATAAAATAACCGCAAAATTTTACTGGAAGCTTGCTTAAATACACCAGTAAGAACCGCATTGAAATAAGTTAAGCCGTTTCTGAGATTAGCGTGCACAGCCAGGAAAAGGCTTACGATTACATATACATATATATGGGATTTTTGACGTATCCATGTCCAAATTTCATGATCCTAGTCTTACCAGGAGGGGAGGAAACTTTTTTTCGTTTTTTGACGTGTCGAAGTAAAATTTGAATGCTCTGAGTTTTTTTTTCTATATCCATCAACCGTGTCAATTTCATGATCTTCGGCTTACCAGGAGGAATACCTCCCATACATACCCCACTTAAAATATTGTTCTTATGCGAAAAAGTTTTTTGCATTTTGACTTGTCAAATTAAAATTTTGACAATATAAGATTCTGATCTATATTCATCAACCATGTTAATTTCATGATCCTACGAATATCAGGATACCTTCCATACAAACCCCCATTTAAATTAATGTTCTTATTAGAAAACTTTTTTTGTTTTTTAATGTATCGAACTGAAATTTGGACACAATAAGTTTTTGCATCATATCCATCAACCGCGTAAATTTTATGATCCTAAGATTACCAGGGACGTTACCTCCCATACATACCCCACTTAAAATAATGTTCTCAAGCGAAAAATTTTTTTGCTTTTAGACTTGTCAAACTGAAATTTTGACAATATAAGATTCTGATCTATATTCATCAACCATGTTAATTTCATGATCTTACGAATAGCAGGATACCTCCCATACAAACCCCCATTTAAATTAATGTTCTTATTAGAAAACGTGTTTTGTGTTTTAATATATCGAACTGAAATTTGGACACAATAAGTTCTTGCATCATATTCATCAACTAAGTAAATTTTATGATCCTAGGATTACCAGGGAGGGTACCTTCCATACATACCCCACTTAAAATAATGTTCTTATGCGAAAAAGTTTATTGCTTTCTGACTTGTCAAACTGAAATTTTGCCAATATAGTTTTCTAATATATATTCATCAACCATGTAAATTTCATAAGCCTACGAATACCAGGAGAGATACCTCCCATACAAACACCCATTTAAATTAATGTTTTTATTTGAAAAAGTTTTTGGGTTTTTAAAGTATCGAACTGAAATTCAGACACTTAAAGTTTCTAGGTTATAGCCATAAACCATGTAAATTTTATGATCCCAGGATTACCAGGGAGTATGCCTCCCATAAAAACCCCCATTTAAATTAATGTTCTGATTTGAAAACGTTTTTTGTTTTTTAATGTATCGAACTGAAATTTGGACACAATAAGTTTCTGCATCATATCCATCAACCATGTAAATATTATACCCAGGGCCAGGAAGGGGCCCTCCCATACAAGCCCTACTTAAATTAGTGTTCTTATTAGAGAAACTAACTGCTCCCACGACTTCGAACAAGTGGTATTCGGACTATGTTTGCAATAGCGTGTATTTTATTATCTTTTCCCAAATTATCTTATCTTTATTGTTGCCCCGCAGCTAAAGAGGAAAACCTTCGAAAATCAGCCAAAAAGAAGGCAACAGAATTGAAAATATGATCATCTTTTCGATTTCGATAAAATTAACGCTATATGTAACATGAAGTTTGAAACAATATACCAGTCAAAACCGCATTCAAATATGTTTAGTCGTTTCTGAGATTAGCGTGCAGAGACACGAAAATGCTTACGATTTTATATAGATATAGATTTAATTATGAAATAATAAAAAGGTATTACAAAAAAGAAATAAAAAAAATGCTTTTTTCCCCCACATATTTAATTTATTTTGTTAGCCCTGCTACTACGTTCGAAAAAAGTCACACATACTATGTTCGGGTCATATTATGACCCCATATTTTTATATTGAGAAAATTTAAATTTGTATAGTAAAAAATAGTTTTTTTTAGAAAGTAGGCAGCAGAATTAAAAATATGAATATGTTTTGAGTAAGAAGGACGATTTCCATAAAATAACCGCAAAATTTTACTGGAAGCTTGCTAAAATACACCAGTAAAAACCGCATTGAAATAAGTTAAGCCGTTTCTGAGATTAGCGTAAACAGCCAGGAAAAGGCTTACGATTTTATATAGATATAGATTTAATTATGAAATAATCAAATGGAATTACAAAAAAAAAAATAAAATAAAAGCTTTTTTCCGCCAAATATTTAATCTATTTTGTTACGTTCGAAAAAAATCACACATACTATGTTTGGGTCATATTATGACCCCATATTTTTATATTGATAAAATTTAAATTTGTATAGTAAAAAATAGTTTTCTTAAAATAAGCGCCGTTTATGCAGTTTATTTTATTGCCATTCAGGATATATTTCAGTCCATATTATGAAAGCATTGAGAGCATAAATAAGAAATTTGAGAATAAGGCAACTGGCCACCGATTGGTTTTTCTTTTGCACGAATATGTACGAACCATTTGGTCCGTCTTTGTCGAGTTGTAGTATTCAATTATTTCCGAAATTTTTTTTTATGCTCATTCAAAATATTGCTGTATCTTTTTGGCACATACATAACTATGTTCTGTTTCTTTTTCATGAAAAAGAAATGTACCTGAGTAAATTGGAAACTTACGCAATCCGTGTGCTGTAGCATGAACCGGCAAAAAATGTTTGTTTTTCCTCACTGCACCAAAAATAGTAAATTTTAGCTTTAGCAGTTCTAATGCAAGATTATGATTCGTAAAAAAATTATCGGTAGTCACATATCTTCCACGATATGAAGACACTAAGTCTAAAACAACCCGTTCGCCTTGGTTCCGTTCAGCATTGTCTCCCACTTTGCCCAAGTAAATTTGGAACTGTAAACAAAACAGCGGTGTCAGAGGCCACTGCTATCCACGCTTTCATGCCATATTTCCCAGGTTTACTCTGCATGTATACTTTGAAAGGGCATCTACCTCCGAAAGGAATAAGCTGTTCATCAACCGTTATATTAGCATTTGGAACGTAAAGCAGTTGCAAGTTTTGAGTCCATTGCTCATAAAATTTGCGAATAGGAGCAAGTTTAACTCCTCTTTGTTCCGATCTTCTTCTTTGCCTATCGTCAAATGCTAGTACACGAGAAATATTGCTAAAACGCTCCAAAGACATGATTGCTCTCAAAAAAGGACGTCCATAAAATTCATCCCACAGGGAATTAAAACTTTCACCGTATGAGCGGTAAACTCCTAAAAGAATAATATGTCCATTATATAATTATAATAGAAAACAAAATGTAAGCAAATACCAATAAGAATAAGAAGCCTCATGTAAGCATTGAACTCAATATCATCTATAGCTTCAAAACTTTCGAAAACAGAGTTTCCTTGCAAATTGCAAGGCATAAATCAAAAGTGTCACGAATTTGCTAAATACGATGAATAGCATAAGAAGTCACTCCAGGTTTTGTTTGAAGAATATTTTCACTTCCTACACGACTTAGACATTGTAAAGGTGGTATTGTTGTCTACTTTATCATCTGATCTTTATCAAAAAATTCCGTGCGGTTTATTGCATTGAAGAATTCCGTGCCACTGCAAATTAATTGTTTTGAAGATAGGCATTCGTCTTCCTCAGGTTCAAAATTGGTATCACCATCATCACTTGCTTCATCTTCCAGGTCAAGAATGCACCAATTTCATCCTCAGTCATTTGTCCACGCTGATTTTATAGGCAAGTAAATGTAAAAAGAAATGTATCGTATGCATAATATCAATTTAGAAGCAAAGATTTAGTTTACCCAATGTCTAGATTCCATGTTTTATCAAAATTTATCGTCTATAAGCTTAACTTTACAATAGCAACTGATCAGTATGAAATTTAGTACAGCACTAAAAATATATTATAATAGTATATAATAATACATTTTATTTCACAAACGGTTAGATTGTACAACCACGACTCTTCTTCTGAATCAGTTAACTACAACTTAATTCCTAAGTCAGACTCACTATCTTAAATAAGTCAAGTTTTGCACACGGCACTTATCAATCCTACCCACAGCTGCATTTGAACACGGCACCACTATTAACGGCCGCTTTGAAGAAAACATCACCCAATACCAAAACACTTTTCAAGCAGTGCGCAGTTCTGCTCCCTTCAGTATCGACATCTACTAGGTGTTGATCTCGGCTCATTGCTACATTGCCCACATTTATTATCAGTTATGCAAAAATGATTAGGGGTCATGTGTGAACACTTGCAATAAAAGATTGTCAAAGCCTAAAATGTTGTTCAAATGAATTAAATTCAATGCTTTTCAACAATTTATGCACTGAGTAGTAAAAACTTTCAAATATATTTCACCAGTTAGAAATAAAATAATGTTAAATACGATTTGGGTCATCAAATGACCCTAACCTAGTAGCAGGGTTAAGGTTTATAAAAAGGTTTCTTTACATTCTTTTTTTTATTTTGTATCCCGATACCGTATTTGCTTATAATAATTAATTCTCCGTTAGGCATGAATGCAATAAAGCCAACAATTAAAGTTACAATAGCATTCTAACAAAAATTAAATTATACCTATAAAGAAAATTGCGCTACTTTGAGGGTCTTCGTATTTAAAATATGCGAATGCGATGACATCAAGCTATTCATTGATCCCGAATCACGCTGTAGTGGGTGGGGTTAAACATTAGAGAATTCCAATCCAACTTTGATGTCAGTCGTTTGTCAATTTACAAATAACAGGAAGAGAAACAAACAATAATAATAATTCAAGATGAGATGAAATAAAACTCAAAGCAAAGACAACATCTGAATGGATGAATGCATAATCAACGGTGTGTTTGTATCAAAATGATGGGAGTGCGTGAAACGGTAATATATCGTTAGCTGAAAGTCGGTGTAATTCTTATTATTTTTGGAAGAAATCAGAAAATAAGGAACCAAATGAAGCTGGGAATTTAGAAAATGTACATAATTAAATTATACAAATAAGAGTTTCCAAATTATTCAAAAAATCGCTTAATTAAGACCATAAGCAGTTATCTTTGCGCTTTTGAGTACAGAAAAAGAAATATAGTTGTATGGAATTTGTCAATTGTAGTTTTGATATAAGTACGGAAGTAATGAATAAAGTAAACTAAGCTACCACGTTCCCTTGTATACAAAAGTTAATAAAATCAAGAGACCGCAGAAACAGAACATCGGATACATGATACAATAAAACAAGATAGCGACAGTAGTTTACAGTTATGTGGTTCTCTCACAAAAATATACTTACGTTCTTCTTTTTTCTTAATTTTTACGCTGCACAACACTATCATATGTTGTTTTTTATGATTTTTAAATTTATAAATGTAATAATAAGCATATTTAACTGCCTGAAATTTGGAATTTGTGTGAAAAATGGAGAAGTTGCTGTTTTGTTTATTAATTTGTTGTTTTATTGATTTTTTTGTGTCATTTACGTTATGTCTAACACTAAATGCGTATTTTTTCTGCGTTTTAGCACACTGATATACGCACGAAGAGAGAGCGATTAATTTTGAGAGCGTAACAAGCCAAAATGTCGATACCTTGTCTTATTTTATCATGGATTTGATACATGGTACAATAATACAAGGTAGCGCCCATTTTGCCTTTTATTCTCTCAAAAATTACTCACTCTTAATTGTTGACTTCATTAGCATATATACTCTGATATGCTAATGAAAATTAATTGAAAAATCTTCGAATTCTTCAATTTTTAATGCATTTTGAAAGTATGTTCAACACTAAATGCATTATTTCAGCGTTCTATACACTGATATGCTAATGAAAATGAATTTAAAAATCTTCAAATTTTTTAATTTTCAATGCATTTTGAAATTATATTCAACACTAAATGCATTATTTCAGCGTTCTTTATACTGATATCCTTCAAATTCTTCAATTTTCAATGCATTTAAAATTATGATCAACACTAAATGGACATTTTCAGCATTCTATACACTGATATGCTAATGACGTCACAACATTAAGAGCGACTCTTCACTGTAAAAAATTTGCGCCACCTATATTTTTTACCCCATGGGTTTGATATATTGTAAGTAGTATGTGAAGGTGAGAGGATGAGGATAATGAAAGAAGAAGGTGAGCTTAAAAGAAGACACACAATACGTCCAATTCGTTTTGTTCGTTTCTGAATTTGCTTTCGTAAGGTATGGCTATTCTGTGAAGGTGATGGAAACCAACAGAGTAGGCTTCTTCAAGGGCTTGATCCTAGGATTACCAGGGAGGGTACCTCCCATACATACCCCACTTAAAATAATGTTCTTATGCGAAGAAGTTTATTGCTTTCTGACTTGTCAAACTGAAATTTTGATAATATAATTTTCTAATATATATTCATCAACCATGTAAATTTCATAAGCCTACGAATACCAGGAGAGATACTTCCCATACAAACACATACAAATTAATGTTTTTATTTGAAAAAGTTTTTGGGTTTTTAAAGTATCGAACTGAAATTCAGACACTTAAAGTTTCTAAGATATACCCATCAACCATGTTAATTTTATGATCCCAGGATTACCAGGGAGGATGCCTCCCATACAAACCCCCATTTAAATTAATGTTCTGATCAGAAAACGTTTTTTGTTTTTTAATGTATCGAACTGAAATTTAGACACAATAAGTTTCTGCATCATATCCATCAACCATGTAAATTTTATGATCCCAGGATTACCTGGAGGGGTACCTCCCCTACAAACCCACATAAAATTTAATGTTCTTATTAGAAAAAGTTTTTTTTTTTCAACGTATGGAACTGAAATTTGGACACTATAAGTTTCTTATCCATATCCATCAACCATGTAAATATTATACCCCTAGGGTTGCCAGGATGGGGCCCTCCCATACAAACCCTACTTAAATTAGAGTTCTTATTAGAGAAACTAACTGTTCCCACGACTTCGAACAAGTGGTATTCGAACTATGTTTGAAATAGCGTGTATTTTGTTATCTTTTCCATAATTATCATATTTTGATTGAGAGCGACACTTCACTGTAAAAAATTTGCGCCACCTCTATTTTTTACACCATGGGTTTGATGTATTGTAAGAAGTATGTGAAGGTGAGAGGATGAGATAATGAAAGAAGAAGGTGAGCTTAAAAGAAGAGACACAATACGTCCAATTCGTTTTGTTCGTTTCTGAATTTGCTTTCGTAAGGGATGGCTATTGTGTGAAGGTGATGGAAACCAACAGAGTAGGCTTGTTCAGGGGCTGAATTGACATTTAATTATCTGCATTATAATTTGTTTGAATGCTTCAATAATACTTTTATTTATTTTAAATTTAACCATTTAGACCAGAAGTCCCCAAACTTTTTTGCCTCGTTTACCACTTGGCATATTTTTCGGTTTTGGGTAGACCCCCTGCTTAGCTAATATTGTATTTAGCAAATTTATCAACTTCAAATGTGTCTTTGACTGATTTCCAACTATACTTAAGAGTAGAGTGAAAAAGCAATGAAAAGAACATACATTAAGTTTTATACATTTATTAATGAATTTTTGCGATATACCATAAAATGGGATAAGTAACAGGAATATCTTTTTAAAGACAGAATAGCTGATTTCTGTTTCTATATCTGTGTAGAGAGCATTAAAATGATGAACGTAAGTTGAAACTTTATCTTCCTGGCAGTTTATTTGTTACAAATTTTGAAACTGGGAATATTCACCCCCATCCAATGTTTTGCTTCATTAGTTTAATTCTAGCAAGAGACGCTTGGACTTTGTTTTAATCCAATTTAGGATATCACCTTATAACTGGTAGTTAACCTCATTAAATTTACCAAGCAAATTAGTTAAATAGGTAATGCCTGGTTACCACTTGATTAAATTTTGTTTAAAAATTGGATCTCTAGCATTCAAAAAGTCTAACACAGTCTCAAATGATAAAAAAAAAAAAATTGTTAAACAAAAATCTTTCGACAGCCTGCGTACTTCAGTCTGAAGAAACAATTGATGAAAGTTTTTGTCATTTTCTTGTCACATGTTAAAGTCACGACCCTTTTTTCCCGAATTATTTTTTCCCTCACATGGACCCCTTGCATGTAGTCGTAGACCTTGGGGGTCGATATAGACCAATTTGGGAACCAATGATTTAAACAATAAGAACAGTCAGAGTAAGTAATGTGTCACTCATGATTTCAAGAAAATTAATAGAAGTGGGTGTGGAACGGGACACGATAAAAAAAATTCGTTATAGTGCTACACTCCTGTAGGAAACCCTGTACCAATATAATATTATTTCGAAGCTTACTGAACGATACACAATAATTTATTATTGAAAAGAAGTCAAATGAATACAGATTTCAATTTTTTAACATTACAAAATGTATTTACCACCAAAAGTGCAAAAGTATGGAGAGTGGGTAAAATATTGACTTAATCTGGGTTGCTTCAAAACCAACAGAGTCTAGAATATATATACATATACAAATTTTATCTTTTAATTATATATAGTTTTTGAGAAGGGGCCCATCTTCTTCTGGATGTCACATACCACAATTGCATCTTTTATCTTTACGTGGAAACAGGATATAATAACGGCGTATTTAAATATAGAAACCCATAGAGCACAAATATCGTCAACGTCGGTATCGCAAAACAAAGCGGAAAAAGGAAACGGATATGATAAAAGTGGCAACAGAATAACAACATAGAACAAATGATGTTGATGTTGCTATTCCTGCGCAGCAACAAATGATTCTGAAATTAAGTGGTTTATTTCATTGTTTGCCATTGAATTGGCTTTAATTAATATTGTTTTGCTTGCGTTTAAATAATTTATATCGCTTACGAGGAAAATAAGTATTTTGGTGTATTTGTATATTATATTTCGAAGAGGGGTAACCTTTATTAATGTCAAGCAATTGTGCTTGGGTGAAATCGCTGTGCTTGGGTGATGATCGAAGTTGGCAAGTCTGTTAGGAAGGTCGTGCAAGTGAGATAGTTGCGATGATTGAAGTTGGCAAGTCTGCTAGAAAGGTCGTGCAAGTGAGATGGTTGTATTGATCGAAGGATGTTAATGACTTGATGAAAAGAAGAAGCAGACAAGCGGACATATTGGATTTGAGTAGCGTCAGTACACATCATGAATAAAATAAGAAGCTAAAAAAAGATGAAAAGAGTTCGGCAGCAGCAGCGAGATCATCGCGTTAAGGAAGATGTTATCATATCTCCGACATCAGAATTGGGATTGGCTCCTTCACAAGAATCGACAGATGGTTGGCATTCATTGATGAAGCAACAAAACAATAATATGATAGAATTGCTCAAAGCAATGCAGTGGCCAATTACAAGAGATGAGAAGATGGTTTCGTTGCCAAAGTTCAACTCGGAGTCGCCAAATTTTGATGCAGGGACTTGTTGTACAACTGCGAACTGAATTTTGGCAGAAAATTATTTGAAAGAAAGTGCACTAGCTATTATGCTCAGCTAGGCTTTGGAGGGCAATGCGTCTCAGTGGCTTTCACAAGTGTCACATCCTGGCTTAATATGGGTACAATTCAAGGAACTATTTATTGAGCAGTTTAATGACAATGAAACTCCTGACTGTCTATCCGTATATGCAAGCCGATTGATGACATCTTTAGTGGAAAAATAGAAAGAAATGAGTGTGGAGGAAATAGCTGTTTCGGTGGTGCTGACGCACGCAGCTAATATTGAAAAGCGACTAGAGCGGTTACTGTTTACCACAAACATTAAGACACGGAGCGAGTTGCAGTCAGAATTGAAGTCGTTCACGTTTGGTGCAAAAATGAAGATACCTAGTGGAAATGATGACGGCGATGGACAAAATGTTATGCGAAGGAAATTAACGGTGGTAAAGTGTTTCAGTTGTGGCAAAGGCAGGAGCTTGTAGATTGAAGAGGGAAATACAATCAGGTCTACTTGGCGAAAAAGCAGCAAACAGAAGTTCTTGGGAACCATCTAAGGCGGCTGTGAAATGTTTTAGTTGCCATGAGTTTTGCATTTTGCATCACGTTGTCCGAATGCAAATACGAGAAATGTTGGATCGGACAGACTGAATGAGAGGCATGTCAATGTCTGCTTCAAGGGACCATCAGGTACTTAGCGAGTTTTGGGTGAGTGGTATTAATTTTATTTTGATTCGGGAGGAGAATGTGCCATGGTGAAAGAGTCTATTGGACAAAGATTTTGGGATAAACGTGTGAAGTTGACTGGTATTGGACTAGCGAATGTAATGAGCTCTCAACAAATTTTGACATTGGTAGAGATTGATGAAATTAGAGTAGAAATTGTTTTCTATTTATTGCCTTATATTTATTTGTGTTACAGCATCATGGTTGGGTATGATGTGCAGAGTCTGGGTTTCTCGGTGCAACTGGATGCAAATTGTGTGAAATTTAGTAGGCATCCAGTGGTAAATATGTGTCAAGTGGAGTTGATTGAGGTTGAATTAGAAAATGTTGATACTGATATTCCAGTGAATTTTAGGCCAAGATTGTGTGAGATACTTAGTGAAACAGAAGGGTACTTCAAGAATTGTTGCCAATGTCACACCAATGCAATTTCAGTTAAGAGACCCAAGTAAGACAGTGTATCGATGGCTTTATACGTAAAGTCCAGTTGAGCGTGAGATCATCATCATCATTTGGCGCTACAGCTCTTTGTGAGCTTTGGCCTGATGAACAATATGCCTCCATGTTTCTCGATCTTTTGCCGCCCTTTTCCAGTTTTCAAGTTGTAGTTTCTTTAGGTCTTCGTATAGTTCGTCCATCCATCTTGATCTTGGTCTTCCCCTTGCTTTGTCGTTGAATGACTTCGCATCTAGAATTCTTCTTTGATTCGTCCATTCTTTTTACATGGCCTAGCCAACTTATGCGTTGTGAGTTGATAAAACTCATCACGTTTTCACCTTAGCTTAGATGTTCAAGTTCGTCGTTCCATCTTATTCTCCATTCATCAGGCCCAGTTTTATCTGCGCCGAAGATTTTTGGTGTTACGCAAGGTCATCATTATTAATCTTGTTAGTTTTACTGGGATTGAACATATTTGAAATGCTGCAGGAATAGTCAATCTGTTTATAGTATCGATTGCTTGTTTGAAATCAATGAATAACAAATGTACGTCGATGTTGTGTTCGTCACATTTTTCCATTGATTGATTGATTGAGAAGATTTGGTCTGTCGTTGATCTTCCTGGCCGAAAACCGCATTGATATTCCGTTATTATTTTTTCAGGGTATTGTATGAGTCTATTGTTGAGGACTCTTGATAGAATTTTGTACGTTGTGTTGAGAAGTGAAATACCGCGGTAGTTTTTACAGATTTTTTTTTTCCTTTTTTATGGATTGGTATTATAAACGTTGTATTCCAATCGTTGGGCAAGTTTTCCTGCTCCCATATTAGCGTTATTAGATGGTACATTCTTTCAACAAATTTTTTGCTAGCATTTTTTAATAGTTCAGCTGTTATGTTGTCTTCTCCTGGTGACTTGTTGTTTTTCATATGCGTTTGCGCGTCTTGAATTTCACCCATCGCTGGTGGTTGTATACCTTGCGATTGAGAGATTGTGATCCTCTGCCGGTGGTTCGGTTTCTTCGATATTTCTTTCTATATTCCCGGCATTTAACAATTCGCTAAAATGCTCAGCCCATCGTTCCACAATCTTTTGTTGATCAGTGAGTACTTCACCGTTTTTGGATTTGCAGATATTTGTGCGAGGTTGAAATCCGTGTTTTTCGGTTTTGATTCTTGTTTTATTGGAGTTGAAGTCCTCGCAGATGCTTTCTAAGTTCTTCTTCATGGATTCTCTTTTTTTTCTGATACATTTTCGTAGTAGTTCTTCTTTTCTCGATATAAATTTCTTCCGCTACTCTAGTTTTCTTTTCCAACCAGCTTTTTCTTGCTTGGTTTTTAACTGCTATAGCCTTTCTGCAGTCATCATCGAACCATTCGGAGTTTGTCTTCATTACTTCTCTTCCAACTGTATTTGATGCTGCAGTTGTAATCGCTTGTTTTAGAATTGTCCATTCCTCTTCTATGCTTTCTGATATTTCAGTGTTGGAGATTTTTTCGTTGATTTTATTTTGGAAGTCTCTTTTCACATTCTTTTCGTCCATTCTGTCTGTGTTCTATTTGTTCCTTTTCATTCCTTTGACTTTGGCAATGTTAGACAGCTTGTGTCGCATTTTTACTCTTACTAAAAAGTGGTCACTGTCACAGTTTGGCCCTCTGAGGCTTCGTACATCGGTTATGTTGCGTGAGATAGTACGTGATAAAATTCAAGAGTTACTTGCTACAAATATTATTCGGCACAGTTCTTCGCCATATGCAAGTCCAGCATTGCTGGTCTAGAAGAAAGACGGGTCAGACAGGATGCGCATTGATTATCGTGAGCTAAATGATAACACTATACCTGATAGATTTCCGTTGCCTTTGATATCAGACCAGATCAATAGGTTGCATGATTATCATTTTTTTTACTACCTTGGATTTGGCCAGTGGCTCTCATCAAGTACCAATACATTCCGATTATATAGAGAATATGGCATTTGTGACAAGAGATGGTCATTATGAGTATCTGTCAATGCCGTTTGGGTTACGATATACCCCTGCAGTGTTTCAACATGCTATTTTAGGAGCACTTGGTGATTTGGCGTACAGTTTTGCAGTAGTCTATATGAATGATATACTCGTTGTGGGAACATCAGAAGTGAGTGACAGTTTGAAAAGGCTTCGTCAGGTGTTGGACACTTTGGTGAAGGCAGGGTTCTCATTTAATATCAAGAAGTGTCGATTCCTAAAATCCAAAGTCGAATATCTTGGTTATGAAGTCAGTCGGGGTGAGGTACAACCAAATTCCCTTCCTACGCCGCAGACTGTTACGCAGGTGCGCCAATTTTCGGGGTCTGCATCATACTTCCGACAGTTTGTGCACAAGTTTTCCTCTAGGATAGCTCCACTTTATGCATTGACTAGTTCCCCTAAAAACATAATTGAATTGGAATCTGTTCACGAAGATAATAGAAGGCAGATTGTGGATATCATGACTAATGAGCCGGTCTTCACCATATTTAATCCAAACAGTCCAACTGAATTACATACAGATGCAAGTTCTGTGGGTCATGGGGCAGTATTGATGCAGAAGAATCATGATAGATTGCAGGTGGTAGCTTATTACAGTAAATGTTCCACGTCTGGTGACTCAAGATATCATTCCTATAAGCTGGAAACTCTTGAGGCTTTCAACTCAGTAAAGCATTTCCTGTTTGGTATAAAGTGTACGGTTGTGACTGATTGCAATTATTGGGCTATTGTGTTGGTAACTATCACTGGATGGAAATGATAGCTAATTTTGTTGCTGGATGTAAGCAACTAATGTTTTTGGTAACTATCGCTGGATGGAAGTCATAGCTATTATTTTTGTGGCTGGTTGGAATCAAGGAATTAGGTTGACAACTATAACTTGAGGGAAGTGATAGATATCTGTGAGTCAAAAGGAAAGTTACACAGGGACGTGCGAATGGTCAGGATGGCCGTGTCGAAGAGGGATAACCATTATTGACGTCAAGCAATTATGCTTTGGTGAAAGTCTGCTAGAAAGGTCATACAAGTGAGATGGTTGTATAGATCGAGGTTCGCAAGACTGTTAGTGAGTTCAAGAAAAGAAGAAGCAGACAAGCGGACATATTGGATTTGAGTAGCGTCAGTACACATCATGAATAAAATAAGAAGCTAAAAAAAGATGAAAAGAGTTCGGCAGCAGCAGCGAGATCATCGCGTTAAGGAAGATGTTATCATATCTCCGACACATATATTTTGACGTGATATTTTTATCAGTTAAAGTATTGCAAGTCACAAAAATTTTACACTTTGCTATTATTTTTTTTTTTACTTTCATGCATTTCACGACCTTAATGACAAGCCTGGCAATATTTTTACGCTGAAAATAAACGCATTATTGAGCATAATAAGCCCTGATTAGCGCTTCAAAAAAAAAAAAAAAATAATAATTTTTTATCTATCTATCTGTATATGAGCCGTTTATTTTGAAAGTGGCATAAGCCGCTTTTTAGAAAAATCAAATTTATGAAAACATTGCATACAAATTAAATTTAAAAAAAATTTGCTATCAATAATATGTTGATGTTGCTGGGTAACAAATTCAAGTATATATTCTAGAAAGTTGGCATCAATATTTTTCATCACGTTAGAACGCAAGCACTTAAATATCTCGATTTAAAACACAAAGCGACTTATGCCACTTTGAAAATAAATGGCTTTTATACAACTAGTTGTCCAGGCACGCGTTGCGTTGTCCTCGCTCAAGGAATCTTGTTAAGCTAGAAGCTGAATTAAATTTATTTTTTTTACTCTTAATTTTATAAATTTTTTTAAGATTGCACTCGGGTGGACACCCTTCATTGAAATAATTCCTGGAAAATTAAAGACACCATAGCGTAGACTTACATGCCCGAATTAAGTAAGGCGGTGCTTAAATTTTTTTTTTTTTATATTCTGGTTTGTTGAGCCTTAAATATGAACATATAACAATTTCAAGCTTCTATGTTTCCTAGTTTGACCGTTATGAAATGTTGCCTATAGGCAACATGTGGCCATAAAGATACAACTATGAAAAAAAATACAAGTATCCAGTTTTCCATATATTTTATTGGTTTCTTAAAAATTAAATGTGATATAGGAAGAAATATTTTTTTTGTGGATTACAGCATATAAATACCTTTTACTTAGAGCATTTTGATCGCGGGAAGCCAGTATGACATAACCTACATCTTCCTTTTGCACCCCATTGGATCCAATTAGCAGTTTGGTAAAATTCCATTGATTGTGGACGCTCTGCAATGTATGAACGTTTCCTAGAAGTTGATGGACACTGTGACGACATATCTTTTGATTCACAAGGTGATGACGAATTGGACAAAGCAATTATTGATGAAGGATGACCTCTTTTGCGTGAATTCGTTGTATCAACATCAAGCGCGTTAAGCAGATCGTTTGCTATTTGCAACTGAAAATTGAGCAATGACATATGGTCGACTTCTCCGCTTTCGTCTTTTCTATCTCTTCGATATAATAACCAGCTATTGACTACCGCTGTATTGAAACACCAATATACTATACGCATATACTATTTTGTAGAACGGTGGCTCATTTTGTACAGGTCTAGTAACATATCAGCCAAGTCAACTCCTCCCATATGTTTGTTGTAACATTCAACAATAGCAGGCCGAGGTATGTTGATGTACTTCATATCTTTACGACACCAACATTTACATTCCGATACTGGATTTTCACCAACATAGTTTGAAATCAGTTGAACACTTTTGTTGTCGTACCAGCGACAGGCAACTTAATCATGCATTGATTCATATTTGAAATCGTACGATCCTCGTCCCCTTCTCACTTTTCAAATGACAATTTTTTAATTGGTTACTTCGAATAGTACCTGTTGTTCTTTTAAAGCAATCAAAACCAATTGTCAAAAAATAACTTAAAGTTTTTATGGACCGGAATATTGGATGCCAAATACAAAACAATATCTGATGGGATACACCAACTATTGTGAACATTTTAAAATCCCATTTATGGGGCTTTTTTGGCAAGTATTGTTTCAGACTGAAACGACCTAATAAAAAGAATATCTATAATATAATTAAATGTCATTTGATTAAATCACAGCATTGTTACCCTTATATGTAATCATTTGTTTATCAATACTTTGTTCTTCGTGCTCTAGTTCGTTGCATTTTTTGTTAAGTTTGTCCAATAATGGACGTATTTTATAAAGCTTGTCGAAATTAAGTTCTCCCTTTAAAGGTTGCCTTGCATTGTCAGCAATATGGAAACGAATCCATTCGCGTTTGGGAAATATTTACTACTCATAAAGATAGAAGTACCCCCAAGAATCGCCTAATCTGAGCTTTTTCACATTTTAGCTCTATGTCCTTGGCTTGCAACGCATATAAATTTGTTCCATCGCAGATCTTTCTTATAATTTCGTCATCGATGAATTCCCTGAAATAGTCGATGGGATATTTGACATGTTGGTATTCCATTTCACTATTCCAGAATGCATTGCAAATTTCCATGCCAGTGCTCCTACATCTCAAGGTATCCAAATTATGTTTTCTAAGATTTCATTGACTGTTTCTTCAACAATGCTATCATCTTCAGCTTTCTCTTCCTCGTCAATTTCATCGCTATTTTCTCCAAATCTTTGAAGAGTCCCATCAAAGATATTTTCCAAATGAACACCAATGCCTGTTTCCTCTTCGTCATTATCTTCATCTATCTGTTCATCTCCAGAATCATCCAAATCATTTTCCAATATTTTATTTATCTTCAGTTGGGTCAAACCATGCGGACGCATTTCTATTACAAAGAATACTACACAGAATATATGTATGTACAATTCTCAATCTTAAACAAACAGCACTTTTCAATTTTTTTGATTTTTTATATCATTCTCTTACTTGTTTTAATTATTAAATTCACTTATTGTTAAAAAATTACTTAATTTTTATTCTTCTTTTAAATCTCTTCCACAAACACTTTTTACATTTTTTTTGCTAATATCTGGTACAACGAAAATGAGCTTGCATTTGTATATTTTATGCAATTTACTTTCACGATAGACTACGTCGTCGGTTTGAAAAACAGTTGGCCTATAGGCAACTATATTTATCTATCTGTATATATAAAATTCGAGTGTACCAAATTTTTGTGAGTATTTTTCTCCTAAATGGCTAGACTAATTTCGATAATTTTTTTTTTAATTATTGGTCACCAAGATGGTTTATGCTTCAGTTGGACTCTGTGGGTGGCGCTCTTGTCGAGATACAGGCACTTTTTATACCAAATTTTTAACATTTTTTTATCTAGCGCACACTCTACTAAGCCAAATGAATGCTAATGAAAAGAGTTGCATACCTTTTTACAGGGTTTAACTTTTAATATAAAATTTTTAATTATTAAGTTTTTTGAAAACCACTGCAAGACCAAGCATAAAATTTTTGTACGTTTTTCGTTTTTAATGAGTACGCACAACATTATTGCGCTGTTTGTTTCTATATTTAATGTTCATTGAGAGCGTGGCAAGCGAGAGAGGGAGTTTTTCGTGTTTCTTTGGATATCGCTGGATAACGACAGCAAAACTCTCTCTCTCTTTATTCATTGTATGAAAAACATCATAACAACATAACATCGATGGCATAGCAATGCGCGTAGGGCAATGCTAGTATTTTGATTGATTTTAAATTAAGTCTCTAGGGTTTCTATGCAAAATTTTATCCACGCATTTCTCGACAACAGCTAGTCCTATCCGATGTTTTAACAGTTATTCAGGGCGGAGACAAATCCAACAAATCAAAAATCATTAAAATCTACCTAGCCGTTCTTGCATTATAAATGGTGAAACACACACGTCTTTCATTTATACATATATATGAAAATAATAAAATAATAATAATGTTGGAGGACAACAAATGCTACAAATTAAGCAGACAGGCACATAACATAATCAAAACAAAATATAGAAAAGCACTAAGAAAAAGATCACCGAATTGGCAGTCTGTGAATGTGGATCTTTTGTGGATGGCATTTACAGATTGCAATAGTTGGCAACTATTTTTGAGGTCATTGACTTGAGGAGCTTTTGATCAAAAAGCAGGAAGAAGGAGAATTTTCGTATTGTATTAATATGGCGATTGAACTTGAACAACAGTTTTTTATTCTATTGTAATTTACCACAATTCTTTGTTATACTAAAACTAAAGAAAAATAAAGAATTAATTTTTTTAACAAACATTTTTGGCGACCGTGACAGGACATGGAATAAAAGCTAAGTTATCGTCCATGTAATACTGTATTAAAAAATAATTATAGAAGTGATCGTTTTAGCAGGTGTAAATACACTGGAATCAAGGAATCAAAAGTGAAGTGGAATATATACGAGACACACATATAGTCCAGCTACATTTTTGTCAATTCCATACAATTTCACCTCAGTGACACACCCAGGATAACACACACTCCAGGATACCACACACACCAGGAAAGCGAGCATCTATTACAATCTACACACAAACAGCAAGTATATACGAATATACGCCGTTTATCATTATTATCACATGCTATAGCAATATTTATAAAAGATAAAGCAAGATAAAAGCAGATTTTCAATCGAATTGTCAGAGACATAGGTCATAGTGTTACTACAAGCTAGGCAGGGTCAATAACAAGTTAAATAACATAACTACTACCGACACGAAGTTGAGGGAATCAAAACTGATTTCTTTGCGTGCCCAACGTACGGTGATTGAGAATCACATCAAAAACGTACAACGTAAAGTCATTGCAGATGAGGCAATAGAGGAAGCTAATGTTTTAGATTGTAGACTAAATATTCTTGAGTCGCACTATCGTCAACTTATCCAGATTCAAACACAAATTGAGAACTTGGACACCGTTGATGGTTGTCGAGCCGAATTAGATGAGTTGTTCATTGCTGCAAAAGTAAAAATCCTTTCGAAGCCAACTACAGCAAGGCATGGGTCAGATTGGAGACAAGATACGACAACGATGTATTTATTTTTCTTGAGTGTATCGAGAATTTGTTTTCTTTGCCCATGATGTCACATCCTGAAGCAACAGCACTGCAGAAGCTTGTTGACACTGCATCAGCAATACGTGGATCTCTTCTTACCATTGGATCTGCTGAAGAGATAATGAACAACGTCATGATTCACATTCTGCTAACCAAAGTAGACCTGGAGACCAAAACGAAATTCAACGAGAAGCAAGATTTCGAAAAGCTGCTCTCGTGGGATGATTGTTGCAACATTATTAACGGTCGTTGCCAATTTCTAGAAACACAAAAGGGAATTGTAAGTCAACAAAAGCCGTCAGGGAGCGTACCAAAGACAAAGGATTCGTTGAAAGCATTTGTTACTACAAGTGCTGCATGCGTGTATTGTAATGTAACAACACATTATATATCGAGTTGTAAATCGTTTGCAAATCTCCCATTACAAGAACGAATTAACCATGTAAAAAGGTCAGGTATTTGCTACAGTTGTCTGAGGAAAGGACATCAAGTTAGGGATTGTCGATCCTAGACGAGGTGTAAAGTGTGTAACTCTGCTCATCAAACGCTATTACATGACTTTGTTCCTTTCACGTTATCAAAAACAGAACAGCCGATCATTAACAAAACTCATTTCAGAGGAGACAAACGACATTCGCAGGGTGTCAGTCTTGTAGCAAACACGGCCAAGAAAGGCATACTTCCAACAGCAGTAGTCCAGATAAAGGACAAATTCGGACAGCTTCACTTAGTTCGTGCCTTACTTGACTCTGGTTCCGTGGTCAATTTCATTACGGAAGAAACTGCTAAGCGTTTGCAATTTGACAAACAAAGGGTATATGAAGAAGTTAGCAGTTTGTCAGATGTTAGGCAGAAGGTGAACTATAACGTGTTCGCAACACTTCGATCTCGATGCACTGAATTTGAATGGCCATCAACATTTGCTGTGATAAAGGGAATTTGTGCAAAGCAACCGCAGGAAATGGACAGAATCGCAGAATGGAATCTACCATCAAACATAACACTGGCTGATCCACAGTTTTATTCATCTTCCAAGATCGACATCTTGATTAACACTGAAGGTTTCTTTGATGCTATACGAGAAGGTAAATACAGCCTAGGCGAGAACCAGCCGTGCTTACTCAATACCGCATATGTTTGGGTAATCGGAGGTCACATGGGACTCACTAGATCACAAGACGTCCAGTTGTGCCATTTCGTTCAAAAAGCTGAACCGGATGAAAGCTAACTGATAGGGCTAGTGGAACGATTCTGGAGAATTGAAGACTACCAAACGAATGCATCCAACTTAACAGAAGAAGAAATTAATGCCGAAAATACTTTTGCAGAACAGTGGCACTGCGAAGTGATGGACGTGTGCAAGTAAGGTTGCCATTCAAAGAGTCAGCAGTTCAATTAGGGAACTCATTTGATATGGTAATGAAACGCTTCCGTTACTTAGAGAAGAGACTAGATCGTGATGATCATTTGAGAGAGACATATGTCGCATTCATGGATGAGTACATAGCTCTCATCCACATGTCATTGGTTTCAAACGAAGAGATGAACAAGCCTCACTTCTACATACCACATGATTGTGTGTTAAGGCCACACAGCCTAACAACAAAACTAAGTGTAGTCTTCGACGCATCAGCAAGGAGCACTTTAGGACGGTCTTTGAATAAGTTATTAATATTGCGAAAATGTATCGTCAGTTCATAATGGATGTACGGGATAAGTGCTTTCAATTAATATTATGGAGACCTAATAAACACAGCGAAATTCAGACATATCAGCTGAACACAATTACATATGGCACATCGGCTGCTCCATTTCTGGCAATAAGAGCTTTGCGTCACATAGCAGGTTCTTACGGGTCTGAATTTCCACTCGGTAGCGAAGCCCTTCTCAATGATTTTTACGTAGATGATCTACTAACTGTGGCCGATCAAGAAGCTGCAAAGAAAGAAGGACGAGTTAATAATGCTTCTGGTCGGCGAAAATCCTCCAGCTATACCCTCCCCACGGGTGCCGACTGGGCAATGGGTACCACCGTTTGCAGTGTTGCTAGGTCTACCTGATTTGCAGCAATGCAAGCAGGTGGTACCTAGCCAAGACCGTTGTACGAACTTCCCTGTATCTTCTCGGAGGATAACTTCACATGTTACCCCAAGGAGGGTTAGTACAAAGGTCATTGCTAAGAGGTTCCTGGCAGAAGGAATAAAATGCTAGGGGTAGGGACCCCCGAATAAAAAACTCATATGGAGATCGATAAAAATGATGATACACGAACCGGGATATCGGTTCAAACTTCGGTGGGAGAATTGGCTGCTACCACCGGCGGGCACGGGGATTCTATGAACCTTGTCGGCAGTGGCCAAACCTCTAATGTAACGGGAGCAGGTTATAGTGGTTGTAATGTTACTGCCAGTACAAATACAAAAAAGGGGTTAGCCATCAGGGGTACTGCAGTCGATATAGACTCGGACCTCGAAAGCGTGAGTAGCGTGGCAACCATTAACACAGCTGCCGAGGAAGAGCTTCTGAGTTCCCCAAAGGCCTCGACGCCAGGTGCCACATCCGTTAGTGGGAGTGTGCCGAAGAAGAGGCCCAGTAAGGAAAGCTTGAAGGCACTTGCTCAATATAAGGCAGCTGTGAAAATAAAACTACGCCTGGGAACTAAGGTGACTCTTTCGTCTAAAGAACGGGAGGACCTTAAATGAGCAACTGAGACTGTCACGAAAGGTAGAGAGCACTTCGCGCAGAGTGATAAACATGTGACGACGCATCCTGCCTTCGTGAACAAAATTTGAGGAGAATGTTGCGAGGAGTATCAAAGAGCCGAAAAGACAGCGGTCTAAGGATGAGAAAAAGCCTGAGGCCAAACGTCTTCGCACACAAAAACCTGATACACCAATTGACCAGCCAACTACTTCCAAGAAGGCGATGAAAGTCAATGAAGTAGCTAAACGTCACTTGATCGTAGCGCTCATTGACCGGAATCACCAATGGACAGATGACGGCAGATCAATGGAGACAGGTGGATGCAAAAATTTTAAATGCCATCGATAACAGGCTGACGGATGAACCCGACAAACCCTCGCCCTCGTTTGAAGGAGCAGGGTGGTACATGGGAGTTAAGATCCTGAAATATAACGATGAGCTAACGTTGAAGTGGATTACGGAGGTAGCTCCCAAGATAGAAGGACTTTGGGAAGGCGCTAAGCTGGAGATAGTGGATAGAAACGATATTCCGTGTGTACCGCGTGCCAAGGTACGAGTACCTAACACGTTAAAACCGGAAGTCACTCTACTGCTATTCCGGCGGCAGAATCCTAATGATCCAACTATCGATTGGAAGCTGCTTCACGCCAGTAAACCAGACAAGAAAGGCAATCAAGATCTGATCCTCCAAATAAGCAAAGAGACAATGGACATACTATACCAGCGTCACGGGAAGATGTCGTTGGGAACGGGTATTGTATACCTGCGCCTCAAGAAACGTCACCCGAAGGATGGTAACGTCAACGCGCTGGAAGCGGGAGAAGTAGAGAGAGATCTCGGACTCGTATCGGTGACCAACTCTACTGAAACCCTTCAGCTGCACGGGGAAGGAAAGATGGAGGGGACAGACGGAGTGTCGGCGACTACAGCTACACCCGTACAACGCATTGCTGAACCTGATGGGGAAAGTATTGCAAATAAACCTCCATCACAGTAAGGCGGCTTCGGCCGAGCTGCTCCTCACGTTAGAGGAAGGCAGCTATGACGTGGCCCTGATCCAAGAGCCCTGGCTATCCTCCGGGAACAAGGTCTCAGGATTGGGGTCGAATAACTACAAAATTTTTCATCCTTGTAAAGAAAAATATTAACGCATATTTATTATCCAATCTTAGCACAGATGACCTGGCAGTGATTGTCGTAGAGGAGGACGATGGGCCCAAACTCCTTGCCTCCTGCTACATGGCACACGACGCCGAGGCACCGCCCATGGAGTTACAAAATCTCATGGAGGAGGCCGGTCAACGTGGATGGAGGATAGTGGTAGGTGCAGACGCTAATTCGCACCACCCTCAATGGGGTAGTAAGGACATCAACCAACGTGGTGAGTACCTCTTTAACAATATATTACAGTATAATGTAAGTATAGCAAATAGGGGAAATATTCCAACTTATAAGGGTCCAACATCGGAGGATGTATTGGACATCATTCCCTTTTACGGTGACCATATGCAGATCTTGGATTGGAAGGTGCTTGAGCAAGTCTCATTCTTCGATCATAGTTATATAAGTTTCACTGTAGATATAAAGACCCCACTAAGAACGAAAGACATATTTAGGAACCCTAGAAATACGAACTGGGGCCTATATGAGAACTTGTTAAAGGGATACCTAAGAAATGTTCCCCAGATCACTACTAGCAGCGACGTTGAGGCAGTAACAGAACTCATAACATTTAAAATCCTTCTAGCTTACCATAAATCCTGCCTTCCTACTCGACTGAGACGCAAATCCAGGCCCCCATGGTGGGATAAGGACGTTGGTAAGCAAAGACAGGAACTTAGAGAGTTCTTTAAGCTAGCCAAACTTGCTGATTGTGAAGAGTGCTGGAGAGAATATAAGACACTACTATCGCTATACAAAAAAGAGATAAGGAGAGCCAAGAGGAGATCCTGGCAGATCTTCTGTGGTAATTTGGACAAGACTTCTGAAGCGTCGAGACTTCGGAAAATACTTGCCAAGTCTCCTTTAATCCGTTCACTAATCCGCAAGGACACAGGCGAATGGACCAAAGACGGAAAGGAAACGCTGCAAACTCTTATAGAAGCCCACTTTCCTGGCTGTACTGAGGTTTCAGACGTAACTGTTACGACACTGGGTGTAATAAATAAGGTATGTGAAGGCTTAATTACATCGGTTAGACTGGAATGGGCCTTAAAATCGTTTGAACCCTTTAAATCCCCGGGACCAGACGGCATCTTTCCTGCGATTTTGCAAAAGAGTTGTGCTGTACTGACACCATGGCTTAAAGGAATCTTCAGGAATTGCCTGAGGTTTAATTATGTTCCGAAGAACTGGAGACTCTCAAGGGTTATATTCATACCAAAGCCAGGTAAGAGCAGCCACATGTATCCAAAGGACTATCGGCCAATAAGCCTCATTTCATTCATACTAAAGACGTTTGAAAGACTATTGCACTCGTATATTAAGGAAAAGGTTTCACTGTATCTAATATCGAGAGACAAACAAAGGCAAGTCCACAGAGACAGCGCTTCATAAGGTCGTGATGCAGATAGAAAGGGCCATACAGTACGGGGAGTATGCCATAGGTGTCTTCCTTGACATATCAGGAGCCTTTTACAACGTTTCGACAGAAGCGCTGTTAGAGGGTCTTGAATCAATTGACGCACATCCATCCATACGGTACTGGATCGGCAGTCTACTGAACTGCCGGACAGTGGTGGCTGAATGGGGTGCAACGAGTCTGGCAAGGAAGGCAAACAGAGGTACGCCTCAAGGGGGCGTAATCTCTCCGCTACTTTGGACACTTGTAATGAATAACATTCTTAATAAAATGCGAGATGGAGGTGCAAGGTTAACTGCCTATGCAGATGACCTGGCCGTAATCATCTCAGGCAGGTGCCTTAACTTAATGAGTCAAGCACACGGGGGGTCACTTAAAGAAATTAAAGACTGGGCAAGAAATGTGGGACTGGATGTGAATCCAGACAAGACGGACTTAGTACTTTTCACAACAAAATACAAGATTCCGCACTGGCTCCCTCCTAAATTAGGAAACATTGTACTGTCACCAAAGATGTCTACAAAATATCTTGATGTCATATTGGATAACAAACTGACGTGGAAGTTAAATGTGGAAGAAAGGGTGAGGAAAGCTCTCAATGCCTTTTATGCTTGCAGGAAAATGCTCGGAAAGACATGGGGTTTATCTTCCCGTCTAACATACTGGATGTACACGGCAGTGGTTAGACCTATATTACTCTATGGTATCTTGGTATGGTGGACAAGTGTCAACAAGAAGACATACGTCAAAAAGTTGGAGAAGGTACAGAGAATCGCAGGGCTTTGTATAACTGGTGCAATGCGCACCACCTCTACAACAGCACTTGATAGAATACTCGACCTTCAACCTATAGGCTTGACAGCGAAGAACACTGCAAATAAGTCTGCGCTAAGACTAAAGGTAACAGGACAGTTTATACAGAGGCCTTATGGTCACAGTAAGATACATGAAGGTTTAAACACTAGCTCGGACTATGTTATTCCCCAGGCCAACTTCAATGGAAGGCCTAGTGTAGTAATAGAACATAATGGGTGGCAAAGGGGACTCCAGTTAGGCGGTAATACTTACAACCTGTTTAAAGACGGATCTAAAATGGCAGAGGGAGTGGGAGCTGCAGTATTCTGCTCAGACTTTGACCTTAAACGATCATAAAAGCTTCCAGACTACTGTAGCGTGTTTCAGGCCGATATTTATGCGGCTACAAAAGCTGCAGAAGTAGCAACCGAGCTAACTCCTCTCAACTCCCAAATAAACACATTCATCGACAGCCAAGCAGCCATAAAGGCAATAGCGGCGGTGATGACGAAATCGAACTGTGTTCAACAATGTAGAACCAAAATTGACGAACTCTGTTTTGACAGACGAGTCACCATCTTTTGGGTACCGGGACGTAAAGGAATTGAAGGGAACGAGGAAATAGATGCACTCGCTAAAGCTGGCGCTAGCCAAGCTGATGTAAGTGCGTCATACTTACGTCCCTCTCTGTCCACGTTAAAAATGGAAATAGATGCAGCAACGATTCAGGAGGCGAAGAGAATGTGGGATGGAACACTCTCTTGCAGAACCGCAAAAATCATGCTTCGCTCTGTTAATAATAAGACTACCAACTACATCTTAGCTCTCCCAAGAGAGGATTGCAATTTATTAGTCGGAATACTCACGGGACACTGTTTAACACCTTCCCACGCAGCCAAATTGGGCTTGATACAGAGTGATGCATGTACAACATGCAATGAGGTAAATGTTAGGGGAACTCTAGAACACCAACTTTGCCAATGTCCAGCTCTCAACAGATCACGCTTTAGCTATCTCGGATCTGTATCTTTCCTCTCCTTGGAAAGTATCGCGGATCAGAAAAGTAGCAATTTATTGAAGCTCGCAAAAAAGTGATTAAAAAACAGTATTTAAAGAGTCTCCATACTTCTTCTTGGCAACACAAAGGACCATTATTGGTCTATGTGAGATCTCTTGATCAGCCAAGCAGACCTAACCTGATAATGCTTCTTACTAGAGCGGAGTTACAGCTAACGAAATTTAGCAGTAATTCAAATCAAATAGTGGCAACATCAGAAGCTGAAAAATTCCTTTTTCTTGATGATCATGAATCTACAAAAACATTAGGCATCGCTTGGCAATCTAACCTAGATGTTTTTGTGTTTCACTACCAGTTTGAGTCAGGAGAACCTTTCACAAGAAGATCTATCTTGATAACAGTTGCACGTGTTCGATTTGTTAAGTCTTATAAGCCCTGTGATAATTCGGTGTAAAATCTGCATTCAGGACATAACACTGAAGGCAATTGATTGGGATACGCCAATTGAAGGTCAGCTTCAAGAAACTTGGTTGAATCTGCTGCAGGATCTACGTGGTATTTCACGTTTAAAATTTCCACGATTTGTGTTCACTTCACCAAATTAGTTGTGTGAAGTACATGGGTTTGCAGATGCTTCAGAAAGAGCGTACGGATGTTGCATCTACGTTCGCGTTCAACAAAGTGATGGCATCAAAGTTAACTTACTCATTGCAAAGTCAAAGGTGGTACCGACGAAAGTATAATCATTGCCAAAACTTGAGTTGTGTGCCGCTTTCTTACTCAGCAGGACTTGGAAAACGCTACGAAGTTAAAAGTATACACGAAATAAATTTATTTCTGGACGGATTCGAAGGTCATGCTGCAATGGATAAAAATGCATGCTTCTCAACTGCATTGTTTCGTTGCAAGCAGAGTGTCAGAATTGCAAGAGCACAGTCAAGACATCATTTGGAGACATGTTCCGTCAAAGCAGAATCCAGCAGACATCATATCCCGAGGATGTAACGTAGCAGAGATGCTCACAAATATGTGGGTGAATGGTCCTGATTTCCTTATGTATCCTGTGTGCGATTGACCACAGTTGCGGGAATCATTACCTCCGCCGATCGAAGTACGTAGTAAAACCACGTAGTAAGACCACTCAGGGCACTGAATCAGTTATCGATTCGATTGTGAAGAATTGCTCATCATATTTGCGAGTCTTGCGAATATCATCATATGTTTATCGATGCGCAAACAGAATAAAGTCAGATGTATCGCTCTCACCAGGAGACGTGTTACATATACCGTCGAATGAATTAACCATCATTTTGTGGAGAATTGTCGTACACATACAGCAATCTTCGTTTTCAAAGGAAGTTGCATCGTTGAAATCCAAAAAGTCATTGCAACCAAGCTTGCAACGGCTTACTCCATTTCTGGATGAAATGCGATTGGGAACAAAGATGGTGTGTGTGCTTAGAGTTGGTCGTAGGCTTGCGAATGCTAACATCCCATATGACGATAAATTCCAAGCTTTGCTGCTAGAGATCATTTACATGATCATCCTGTTGTTGCGCCTGCTTGAACCTTGCTGATATTTCTACTTTCTCAACCATCATAGCATCGCACGGGTATCGACTTAAAGCATCAACAAGTTTTAGTCTGTTACCATCACGATGCTCAATTTTGTAATTGTAGGCCTGTAAACACAAAATCCACTGCGTAACAGCTCGTGGCATATCAGTTTTCGTTGTTGTCTGTTTAAACGCTTCATAATCAGTCACCAACTTAAATTCGATGCCCAACAAATAATATCGGAAATTCTCCAACGCGAGATATGCAGCTTTTACCTCAAGAATATAACTATGTTGCACTAACTCTTGCGGCGACGTCTTCTTACTCCAGAAAAATATCGGATGGCACTGATGTTCAAATTTCTGCATTAACACAGCTCCAAATCCTTCTTTCGACGCATCTGTATGCACCTCAGTTTCAGCATCCCTATCATAGATATGCAAAACAGGTGCACTTGTAACAGCCCTCTTCAATTCATCCACTGCAAATCGCTCTGCTTCTCCCATTTTAAAGACAGCATTCAATTTGAGTAACTCAGTCAGAGGATACGCCATTTGGGAATAATTTCTAATAAATTTTCGAAGGTACCCTACTATTCCCAGAAACGATTGTACTGCTTTCAAGTTTTTCGGGTATGGAAAATTCACAACAGCACGAATCTTCTCATCACTTGGTGCCACTTTACCATTCTCAATCACTTGTCCCAAAAAATCAATTTTCGTTTCCAAAAATACACACTTTTTCCATTTGATCTTCAAAGCATGTGCTGCAGCCGCAACAAAAACTTTTCTCAACTTTTCCATCCCCTCCTCCGGCGTGGCAATATATATAATTATATCATCCATGTATAATTCCATAACATCATTATTAATTAAACACTGGAAAACATGTTTAATGTACCGCATAAAGACATTCGGCGAGTTACAAAAACCAAACGGTACTCTATTGAACTCAAACAAACCTTCTTTCGTAATAAAAGCTATATACTTCTTGCTTGATTCTTTTATAGACACATGAAAGAATCCATTTTCAAGGTCCATAACAGAAAAATACTTCGCTTTAACCAGCTTTTCAATGACATCATTCACCAACGGTACTGGAAAACGATCTTTAAGCATCCTCGAGTTCAGCTGACGAAAATCCACGCATACTCTAAACGATCCGTCTTTCTTATTTACTACTACCACCCTACTTGCATACTCTGATGTTGATCGACGTATAATTCCTTGACCCAACCAAACTTTTATGTGCTCTGTCACCGCATTCTGTTGATGTGGCGGCAACCGACTGGGTCTGTGATGAAAAGGAAGAATCTTTTCAGCAACAACTTCCAACTCAATAGGACATTCAATTTTCTCTGCTGGTACAAATGATGCGATCATCTCATTTACGGCATCTTTGTATCGAGGAGGAACCTTTATTTCATTGGTCGCTTTGTACATATTATAAATATGCGGTTGCAGCCATTCGTCCTGCATGTCCAGAGCTGCAAACTTAAAGCCATCGGCGTCTGAAACGAATCTGAATTTTTTAGTGAAATCAAAACCTAATATCACTTCATATTTCATTTTATCGTCTGGAATCACCAAAAAAGTCTGCTCCGTCCGTTGCTCATCAACCACAACATTGCCAGTAATGCTGCCTATTACCGCTGTTTCCACATTTCCCAAGCCATACAACTTGGTTTCATCATTCATCAAGTGTATGTATCCCAATCGGCTTTTATATACACCTTCCTGCATCAACGTTACATCCGAGCCCGTATCAACTAAACATTTAATTTTTACATCGTTTAAAATTATTGTTTTTACGCGACTATTGCCAATAACGAAATGAACACTCCTCGCGACATCATGCTTATTTGAGCTAACAGGGCAGTTTCGCGAAATATGTCCACTTTTGTTGCACTTGAAACATTTCATTTCATCTTTACAATCACTACGCTTATGATCAGGCGATCCACAATTAAAACAATGTATTTGTCTTCGATTTGTTTTCATTACAACTTTCTCAACTTTGCTGTCAAGTTTTTGTTGCACTCTGTTCATTGTTCCACTACCGTTTATTCTTTCATATATGCCATACTGCTCTCTTAGCTGTGAGTATGACTTTTCACACATATCAAAATTCAGCTTTCACATTAAGTCCATCTATATATCGTAACACTGCATTGTCTTCAATATTCCCGAGAGCAGCAATCTTTTTCATATGCAATTCATACTCATGAAAGCTTTCATCGTCTCTTTTTCTTCTATCACTTAATTGCTTATGAATTTCTGCACTATTATGATCCTTATGGAACTCAGCCTCTAACACTGAGCGTAATGTCCGAAAATCACTCACGAGAGTTGATTCCAAAAACAACTGAGCCGTTTTCGTCATTCTGCTCCTTGTCTGCACTAACATTTGCTTCTCATTCAACCCGTATGCTTCCGCGTTGAGAACAAAGTTTTCGAACCACTTTTTAATTGGTATACATTCACCATCACACTCCGGAATCACCCTCCCGAAATCCGCCACTGATACACTTGCTTTATTGTCACTTGCTTCCTCTTTTGCCATCTTTAGAGTCAGCAACTTTATTAGTTCACGTAAATCATTATCATTGAAGCCACTACCACCGGCGACGTCACTGGATGGTTCCACTTTATTTTGCGGCATATTGTTTTCAAATGTATCACTCGCAGCAACCACACAACTATTTCTCTCAGTGTTCGTTTTCACTTCACCGTTTTCTTTACCCGCAATTGTTTGTTCCGCAATTACCTGAGCTTTCGATCGCGTCGCGTATTTCTTTCTCACTTCTTCCGATATATCTTCTTTCGCACTCATTAAAGCTTTTGGTTCCTTTCTGTCTGAGTTCATTGACCGTACCTTTATTTGTTTTTACACTTTTATTCTTCACACTTTCCGAACTTAAAACACTTCTCAACGGTTGAGCCCCCAAATGTAAAGATGATGTTCTTTAATTTAATAGTTTTAATGTAAATATATTATATTCGGTATAATAAGTGTCTGGTGTAATAAAAGTAATAATGCAATGCAATAATAAAACACAAAATAAGGTAATAATAACACTCGAAACAGCTTCTGTGATACAACTTCAAACGGACAGCTTCAACGTTCTTCAACGACTTCGACCTCTTCAACGACTTTGCTCCTTTTATATCTTTCCTATCTGCCATCGACACAGGGTTAGATTCACAAACCAACGGTAACACATCTTACACATATATATATAGATATATGTATGTATTTAAAAATCATTTGCCGCAAGTATGAAAAAACATCACTTGAAAACGACTTGACCGATTTGGATGACATGTTTTTGTTGTTTGTAATAGTCAGGAAAAGGTTTGTATTATACGCCTGAAGGAATGTTTTCAAAACGGCACATGAATCATTGGGCGCGTTCAACAGAACCAATCGCTGAGTTTTTTCAGCTTCTAAATACAAAAATTTTTAATCCGATAAAAAATGGCCAAGTTATAAGGTAATATGTACGGAACCTACCTAAAAACGGTTTTTGGGCTCTAAAACAAGATTTTGAGGGTGTATCAGAGATTTAATACATACCATTTTTTGTAACACAGTGTTATTTGTGCGAAGATAATTTTGTCAATATTAAATCAATTTTATTTATAAAGTAATTGATTTGTCTGACTTTTTCAAAAGTATTTTAAGTCCTCCGTAATGTACTACAGTTTGTTTTGAATAAATTAAAGGACTCTATAATAATGCAGAAAACAAGGAAAGGGCATTGTTTTTCATTTAGTAAGTCCCTGAAATTATTGAGGTGTCTCTCTGTTTGTTCAAAATAAAGGGGCAGCTGGAAGCAAGTATGAAAAACCGGAAATGTACTAATCAGGTGGAATATATATATATGCTACATTAATATACTACCCAGAGATCATACACTCGACAAAAATTGAGACAGAGAACATGGAATACCTCAACGAGGAAGTCGATGAAAGTGAGTAAACTGGCCATATGAAAACCGTTTATACTTAAATAAGATAAAGGTAACAATTCTTCACTTGCGATATAATAAATTAAATTAAATAATTCATATCATATGTAGGTACTTATTATTTTAGTTGCTGTTCGTCCAAAGCGATGGTGATGAGGAACTTTGCTTCAATATTACCATTTACGAGCATGATAAAACTGAAAAGCATCATTTTATGAAGTGTTTTTTTAAATCAATAGAAGAGATGCAAACTGAAAACCTTTAATGTCTTAATGATGAAAGCAAAGAAGAAATAAAATCAGTCTGTCCAATAGAAGAGAAAATATTTCAATCGTCTCTTGAACAAGAAGTTCACCTTAATCTTGAGCATATGACATACTTAACTTACTGAGGCAGAGTATTGTCCGAACGCAGGTCCATGAACATCCTTGATTTGTGATCAAATAAAGTGAACTCTCTTATTGACTACAATAATTATCCTCTTGTTTCATTGTTTATTTACTACAAGCAAAATATATGTACTTCTTTTGTTCTTTTTACTTTTGTGTATTACATATTTCTTAATTTATAGTATTACATATTTTATAATTTTTTGTATCACTTCTTCCAAGTAAAGTTATCTTGAAGAAATAAAGTATTAGTATTATTTTATAATTTTGAATAATTTCATATTTAATTTTATGTCACAAATTATTTTATATTTGAACAAAATACACAAAAGTAAAAAGGAACAAAATACAAATACATTTTTGCTTATAGTACACCTATAATATTTGCAATACCTACAACGTATTAGAATTGCTTTCCTTGGTATGCTTAATACTATGCAAGTATTCATACTATGCTTTGAAGCAGAGACCCTGCAGTATGCTCGGTGGCAATTGTCTCCTTTTCGCTAGTTATTGATCGGCCCCTTTTGTGCTAGCAATTTCCTAGTCACTTGGTAAGCTGAGGCGAGCCAGTAAGAGAGAACAATTGAGAGTCAACAATTTGTTTATTCTCTTTGATGTGGTGTCGAGAGCGGAACGTTAGATCGAAAAATGTGATAAAGAACCGTTTTGATATTTTGCAAAGTTCAGTGAACGTTCATGTGCATATATGAAAAAAAAAACAAAAGACAACTGTCTTCTTATTTGCTGTCGGCGTTATACAAAGTAAGTAAAATAGTGAAACAGTGAATTTGTTTATATATTTATTGTATTCTCTTTTAATTCCAGTTGTGATTATCAAAGAGAAAAAACATAAAAAAACCACAATAGTGAAGTGAACAGTTGTTCTTACCAAAAGTAGTGGCAAAACAAGAGCTACACAAGTGTATTATAACCAAAAGTGAGTGAATTTGTGGAAAAATAAATTTATTTAAATTTTCTACTTATTTTCTTTTTCTTTTGCAGTTCTTCTCATCAAAAGTAGTGGCAATATTTGTATAGCGTCCTTCTTGGTAACATATTGGAATGAACTACCCAATTATGGCAATGCATTTTTTTTTTTAATTTCAGAATCAATTACATCAGACGGTGCAAACGTTTCTCCCGAAAACCTGCTTCGGAAAGCAATACACCTGAACAAGAACGTTTGCACAAGAAGCTCTCTTTGCTTAAAAAAGAAGAAGAATCCATCGCGAATGATTATAACGGTTAGACTTTGAAAATTGTAAATTTTGTGTGTTTCTTTTCTTCATATATTACATTAATTTTAGTGAGTTGTAGTAGTATTGAATAATTAAAGTTATGAAATAATTGTTTTTGAAATGGAAATGAAAGAATTTTTATTTATTCGAAATGGTACTGGCGCAAGATTAGTAAAAATGGGACTGGCGAAAAACTAGTAAAAATGAGACTGGCGCAAGACTATTAAAAAAGGGACAGGCCCAACGTAGTGAAATGGTATGCTATGCGGTGGCAATTGACCCCGTCCAATGACATCGCCATGTTAAATACGCCACTAAGATACATGTACTAGGGGATTGGCTTTCGCCTATGGTGGCGAAAAAGAGACTAGCCCAGGACAAGTCTTGGATCGATCCCTTCATACTGAAGGGGAGAGAGAGAGAAATTGAGAGAATGTGCATGAACGTGGTTGTTTTGTTTTTGTATTACGTCCACTCACTTCGCATCGCTCGTACTATGTAGATACATTTTTGCTTGTAGTAAATATATAAATGTGTAGAACTTTATCGTTTCCAAAGAATACATTTAAAAGTTGATATTATTACTATCAATACTGCAGACGCGAAGTTCGAGTAGCATTTTTATCATTTTAAAAAAGTTAGTTAATGAAGTACGCATATCAAAGAACATAATTTTAATATACATTTTTTGTGACCATTGCACACCTCTAACACATATGTATACCATTTTAACCCTATTTATATGGAAATAGATTTTACAAATTTTTGTGATTTCATATCAGTTTAACAAACATATTAAGACAAACTCGACATCATGAAATGTTGTGTCATAAACAAAAAAAGTTTATTAATTTGTGTAGTCAATTGTTTAATTTTATACTAATAATTTAGTTCTATTTCATGAAGCTTTTTTAAATCAGCGATGAATATGACCATTAAGGACAAAACAAAGCTTTGAGGTTTTCTAGTTGCATTATATTATTGTTACTATTGTTATTTACTCTAACGATTGTGGCTTTCATTAATCACTGTGCCTTTTGAAATCGTTCGTCACCTCCAAATATTGTATACTGAAAAACCTTACAATGGAGCAAGGGAACATTTTCTCCGGCAATAATTTCGAATAGCAAACGTTTATACAGCTCTTTTGTGGATTGTTAGCGCCTTTAGTATGCCCTGATTAATGAGACTTAATAAATACATACACATACATTTTTGTATGCATATGTTTCAATCTGAGGACAATAGACAAATAGACAGATTTAAAAGCAGACCCATTGAACAAAAATTCGAACTCAAACTCAAATAAAAATTATTTTCAACACAACTAAATGTTTCGTATGATTAATGAATGAAATTTTAAAAAATTTTCTGTGCATAAGTCAAGTCTTACGCATCTGGGCGCTAGCTTTATAATATGTTTGGAATCATTCCTTACAAGTTCACCCACCAACCCTGTTTCATAGCAAAGTTTGACAGCAAAAATTTCAAGAAATTTTGAAAGTTAAAGACAAAGCGACCGCAAACAGTTTCGGTTGAAGGCGAATGTTAAAAGACACGTTTGTTCATATAAGTACATCAAGATAAAATCTTAATTCAATATTGTGGAAGAAGACGAAAAACTTAGAAAATAAACGTTTAAAGTATATTTAGGGATGGTAAAAATATCATCATAGGCAAAAGAAGACAGAAATTGTAGTTGGAAACGTCGCAGAAAGCAATAAAAATAAAACACATTTATAGTATTCGATGAGATTGTGAAAATGTATCTTTAAGTGCATAAGTAGGCGGAGGATGGGGGGCAATATGTGGCAACAACTAAGACTATGCCTGAGAAGTGTTGGTTCTTTCCAATCGAAATTTATACATATGACAAAATAATATGAGTGAAATGTTAAAAGTAGTAGTACTTCTTTTTATTCATTTTTTCGTAATATATACATAGGTAAAATTAACTTAATTTATACATTTTTGGAAAAAAGAAAAAAAGAACGAGGGATGATTTTTCAGCATGGCTGTTAGCCGTTAGTTGAATTCTGATAATAATTTAATATTGTAGATATATAGCTTGCTATAGTCTCCCAACTG
>JBAMAV010000234.1:0-92139 GCA_037043315.1 Amiota communis
CTCACGTGTAACTATTCATTCTACTTAGTTTATTGGTGATTGTTGTTGATGTTTTCCTTGATCGTCTTTGTGTTAGATCCTTGAAGTCGTTGATATTCGTTTTCTTCCTCGGAGTTGTTGATATTTTGATTGAATTTTTCGATTATAAATATCCTCTCTCTTGCAGACGTTGATATTCGTTTTTGTTTTTTTTTTTTTTGCTTTTAATGTTATTGATTTTTTTTGTTTAATGATGTTGATTTTTTGTTTAATGATGTTGGTATTATTCTTCTTTAAGATGTTGACTTTTTTCTTTAATGATTTTGGTATTAAAATGTTGATATTTTTTCTTGATAAGTCGGTTTTACTCGCGGTTCACACACGCGTTGGGCGCCAATTAACAAGATTTATATTTTAATAAAATAAATTAATAAGATTTATGTTTGATTCTATTTGTTTTCACAATTTATTTATGTTTTCAAATTGTTACTTGTTTTCACAAGGTTCAGTTATGAACTAACTTATTATTCCTAATCTAACTTAACACGTAAGCTCGCCAATGTTGTTATCGCCTCGTGTGTGGTGTTGGGTTGCTGTGTGACCGCTACTACCGTAGACATGGTGTCAGCATAATTCGTGGGACCGGATGATGGTTATTTAAGCCGATGGTAGCTGGCGCATTCTTTCGTTTTGCCAGACATGGTGTCAGCATAATCGTGGGATATGTTAACGTATGTTAACTTACATAACAATTTCATTAATGTGTGAATGTCTATGTAAATTAATTACATATCAATTGTTCTATTGGTGGCACTCTTGCGCTCCAATATAACTATTGATTAATGTTTTAATGGTGGCGCACCAAAGTATAGTTCTTTTGTTGGTTAAGTTTTATCTTTATTTAATAGGAGTAGCACTCGTACTTACTCCTCGAGTACAAGAAAAAGACAAGAAAGAACTTAATAAATCTAGCAAGACTGATAAATAAAAATAAACCTAACTCTAAGGCACATGCAAGTGCCGTTGCAAAGCTTAGATACTAACTTTTACAGTATTTCATTATCTGGTTATTTCTACTCTTCGTAACTGCATACGATAGAGAGGTACTGTATAAGCTATTATCTACCTATGAATAAAAAGGGAAAGGAAGGGAAAATAGCTGTATGAATGTGTATGTGTGTGCACGTAGCTGCCCTGCAGTATGAATCACTGGTCAAAAACTAGTTCGCGACTAGTCCCTTTGGAAACAGCACTACTTCCATTTCTATCTTTGCAGTGGCATTACCATGACACCAGTTCTTATCCTGGTGAAAGAACCGGTGGATGGCAAGGCAGGAGGTGGCAATTGATCCCTTCCATGCACTAATGCATGTTGTTGTTTTTTTAGTAGTGAATTCTGTGTTTTTAAAACTACATGAAATAAATAAAAACTCTTTGGTTCATCTGTAAATACCATCCACAAAAGATCCACATTTACAGACTGCCAATTCGGTGACCTTTTTTAGGTCTTTTTGTTTTGATTATGTTATAATGTCTGTCTGCTTAATATTAGGATTTATTCTCCTCCAACAGTATATTTATTAATCATTTCTTTGTTGTTTCTTTTACCATAATTATATCTTTTATTTGTATTTCATTTTTATAAGAATATGTATTTTTATTAAGTAATCACTTGTTGATTTACTTTATTGAGATTATTATTATTCCATAAGAATATGTTTTAGCGTTAGCGTTTTTGCTGTCCACTTTTAAACTATCAAACCGAAACGAAATAAAACGCTAGATGTAAGAAACGCCGATGTGCGTTATGCTTGACAATTTATTCACCACTATCTTTATATATACAAAGGTTTCTTGAACATAAAAGGAATAAGCAAAATTGTGGCAATGCAATATGATCCGTTACGTTACTTTACTTTATCTTGCTTTGTTCTATTCTACATTATCTTGATATACTCCACTCTACATCATCTTGATTAAGAGCGAATTTAATCACTTGCTGATTTACTTAATTGAGATTATTCCATTTTTATAAGAATATGTATTTTTATTAAGTAATCATTTGTTGATTTACTTTATTGAGATTTCATTGATTACGGTGTTTTTCACCGGACGTCTTGATAGATAAAATGAATGGATTAAATGAACGCGTTAAAAGAATGAATTAAAAGAACGTACAAATGTAAATTTGCAACTCCCTTTTATACCGATGGAGTGCATTTGGCGTACGTCAATCAATTCTGTTGGTTGATTGATTAATAGAAAAGAGTTTGATTAACTCTTAAATATCTATTTTATACTAATGGTGTACGTGACCATTTACAATTATTGAAATATCTTTCTTTTTAATAAACTTATATCGTTGTAATTATTACTGTTTGACAAGATAATCCAAAAATGAATAAAAACACCAGAAGTTTGTTTTAAGGGAATGTCTGCCCGCTTTCAACTTTAATTATCAAGTAGCTTTTCTTTACCTATGCATGTTACAAATGAACAAAAGCTTTTCGTACAAAAAGAGTAACCATACTCCTCCTCCGACAATTACATTTTTTATGTAATTATTGTTTTTACATTATTTGATAATATACTTTGCTTTATAAACATATGATCTTAACTTTTAATTAATCTTTTATATTTCTCTCTATAAATATTCTCTATGTTTAAGTTTATTCATTAAGACACTCTTTGTCCTTTAACCAAATGATAACATGACTTTAGTTATTGCATCATCTTTTCTTTTCAATGATTATGCAATATGGGAGTTGTCAGTTTTTAATAAAGAAGTATGTGATTAGTCTGAATATGTCACTATACATACGTAGGAACTATTGGTAATCAAGATTGATAAGAGGCAAATTATTCTTAATAAACAACAATTTGTCGCCTCCTAATCGATTTCTCAATGGTTCGTAAACTAATCACGACGATAAATAAGCATGTACGATCGGAATAAAGCTTGAAATCTTTTATTATTCAATCCTAGGTCTATTGGCGACAGAAGCTCCGTCGTCATCAGCTTCACTTGAAGCTTTTACAAGGCCCAAGTCATGCAGCGTTAGCAAACGCTATAGTTCAGATTGAACTTTGTCCTTAACAAATTCATCTTAAAACTTTAATTTGTACTTTGGGTCCGAATATGTAGCAAACGAATACAATATATTGACTACGAAATCTTGAATTGATGTCTTCAATTATTATTATTATTTTTTTTTTTTTTTTGAAATTTTGATATGGGATGTGAAAGGGAGTGGGAAATGTGACGTTGCACGCAATGACAAAATGTAAATATAGCTTCGCTAAAACTCCGTTCAAAAATATGTGGTGGCGGATGCGGAGGTACGATTTTATGCGGATGTTCTGCAGATGCGGAGGCGGATGCGAAGATCCGCTACAACCCTAGTGTGAATATGTCACTGTATACATATTTTACAACTGGAAATAGAGTAATTACCATTCCAGACATCTGCGTTCTTCTTTAATTCATGCATCTTCTTCTCAATGCATTCATAGGAAGTTCCCTGTTGGTTTTCTAAAATTTAAATGAAATCACTACAAATAATGCTTCACAAAACTGTATTGGTGCTTACCTTTGTTTGCTGGTGTAAACTGCATTTGCTTCATTTTCTTCTATGTGCTTTATTTTATTTTTTAATATTAGGTTTTGGTGGTTATAAAATAAGAAATTGAATTCCGGGGACTGCACTATGTGTATATGTTATTTGGAATTTAACTAATGAATCTGAATTTCCAGCAATTTGCATTCCAGATGACTGCACTATGTGCATTTAATTCCTGGGATATTATAAATTACTGACAGGGAATTTGAGAAGGAAGCCAGATCATGTTGTGCTTCCTTCCGCAGTCATTTTCAGACTAGCTGCGAATTGATATATTGGCGAATTCGGCTGTATCGCCACTGCAAGTCATATTTGTTTTGTTTATAAGCAAAGTTAATTTTCTTTCAATTAGATCATAATATTCTAGCAATGTTAGATTTCCCTGTCGCAAGGTGGACAATTCTACCATCAGATTTTTCGAATAATTAATAGGCGGTGGAGACTGGTTGCCTCCATGACACATAAGCTTCCTGCTTTCCGTCAAAGTCAGGGAGAGACTTAACAATGTCGAGGGACTAACTGCACTCCACACCTTCCCTAATCATTACCTCTTTATAAACTACTACCTCAGGGACATTGATATTAATTTCATTAATTCGCTGTTTAATTGCTCCTGTTTTAAAGACATGCTTAATTCTTGATTTTGTTTTTCTCTGATACCACCTTACTCCCCTGTACCAATTTCAATAATACCGATTCTCTTTTCTAAATCTTCAATGCCCTCTTCGATGTCACTCATCGAGTATTTTCACTTCACAAAAATCGATAAAAGTTTACTTCTTCTTATTTTGATTATACTTTTATTCAAGACACTTTTTCTTTTTAAATAAAAATCAACAAACAATCACTTACATGCTCTGTATAAATGCCTTAACTATGATGGTTCTTATATTCATAATCCTGAATGATGTCTTCTTGGCTCTGCTTCAATTGGTTGATCATTTTGACTGTTGCTGTTTTGTTGTCCTCGCTACCTAGAGTGAAATCGAACTCTAGTGGCTTATCGTGGGTTCCGGCCGGTTGTTACTATTGGTTCCTTTTTACTGCTGGTGTTGAAACTTTTATATTTTCACTGTTTTTCATTAATTAGATTATATTTAATTTCTGGATTTTGGGAATCGTAGCTTTTTAATTTATTGAGTTATAAATTTACTTGAATTAATAATTATATTTTTTTATTTATGTTTTTCGGTAGCACCACGTTGGGCGCCAATTAAACTTTTTATTAATTTTTATTATGCGCAAGTGGTCGAGTGACCACTTATGAGTTCTATTACAGGCTAACTGTTACAGTTCTTTTTGACTAAACTAAACCTAACTTTCCCTATCGATTCCGTTAGGAACTCGTTGACTCCTCATTTTGCAACTTTGTCGTTGACGATATCGCTAGGTGGTAAAACCACAAATTGTTCACGTTGTTTATTTGTGCAAAGTATTATATTTCGACACAAGCAACAATTTGCAGCATTAAACTTATTTATATACGTAAGTTATGCTGACAGTGCATTTGCTTCTTTGTTGCCTGTGTTAACTTACATGTATAAATGAAGCTTTCATACTTGACTTTCATTACTTACCTGTATTGCTTGGCAAGTTAATCATTGCTTGTTGAGAGTTCCAAATTAAATATAACTGTTTTGCATATTTCAAAGGTATATTTTTATGCCAGATGGAATTGTATACTTTTTGGCTGGAAAAATATTCAGAAATTCATATCGACTAATCCCGGGATTAGTCGAGACTTAAAAAAAGCCAGGATCCCGGGATTGGCATCCCTAGTATAATTGTATACATACTATACTTGTTTAAGATGCTAGTCGGCACGAGTTCCCGTAGAAATTTTTTCTGGAAATATATAAATACGTTGTTAATATAATTAGAGAGAAAGGTGAAAAAAAAGAAAAAAAAATATAATATTAAATAAATATTCACAAAAATAAGGAACACCCCAGAGGTTATCTCTTGATTGCATTAAATTGTCTATTTTTTATGAAGTATATGGAACAAATCTTATGATACTACATTTAAATTGAATGAATGAAAATGATTGAAGTTCAGTTGTGTTGGTTGTTGGATTTAAATAAGAGTCTTGAACTCACAATTAAAAGATGTGCAAAAAAAAAAAAAAAATAAAATTCATTTTATGAATTGTAACAGGTTTAGTTTTTTAAGTATAAAAAACATTGTTACTTTATTAAGCTTGTATGTATTGTAGCTTATGTACCAATAACAAATATGAAATTCTTTCAATTCTATTGTAAATATTTTCTTATAATAACTAAAAATATATCTAAGGCTTAAGGCCAAACCAAAATACAATATTATAAACAAATCTACCACAACATATGATATTACTAACATAGATATTTGTTTAGTCGTATGTCAATAATACATATGTAATTTTCTTACACATTGGATTAATCATACAATATTATAATTGAGTATCTAAACCATTATAAATCTAGCTTAGTAATGTTAAGAATGAATATATAAATAAATAAAATACATATAAAGGAAGGTAGGGAAGAAAGAGCTTGAGATTCTGATGATGGTCTCATTTAGGGATCATCTCAAAATACTTGGGAACTAATATAGAAACTAAAATAATTAATTACATATAACTACTAACAAGATCAACTATTGTATCTACATACTACTACTATACTCGGTGTATACTCAGCAATATTTAGTCTCAGAAAATACTCACATAAAATAAAAATTGATTCTATTGCCGAGGGAGGGCAGCTTTGTAACTAATGAATTTGACTAATAATTAAATTAAATGATATTAAATTAAAAAATAAAAAAAATATTCTAAAGTTTACCAAAAACATTATTATAACCTCCTAATTATTATTATTATTATTATGAATATATATTATATTATTAGTATAATTAAATAAATAAATATTATATAAATAATGGTTGAAAATACTAAAGAAAAATAATGAACAAAATTATTGTAAACATGATATAGAAGATAAATACATATGTATATGCCTATAAAGAACAAAAGTAACAGCAATTAATGTATTAATTTAAATAATAAAAATAATAAAAAGCATTGAAAATAAAATAAAAAATAAAAATAATTTCAAACTTGGAATTTGTATTCATTTTGGGACTATCAAAAGTTATAGGGGGACTGACTGCTATTGCATTAAAACAGGTGAGTACATACTACTATACTAACTGTATCGATCAATATTTGAAAAGGTAAGCATCAGGGTTACCTTTTATATTTTGGGAATAAAGAACATCATCGGAAACGTTTTTATTGTTTTTTGAAAATATTCTCCATTTGTATTCGCTTGGATCAATTCTTCTAGTGCCAAAAGGAATATATGGATTTGATGTTTATGGTGTTCGAAAAATCTCTAAGGAGAGGTGTGAGCTTTCATGGGCGTAGTGAAAAATGGTTACTTCGTTTTCCTCACTGCATTGAAGACTTCGAGCAAATAAATGGATGTAGTATGCCATTGCGAGTTGGCCGTCCTACGTTGCTGTAATGGTCAATTTGCTTTGAAGTGTTACTTCTGCGAAAATCTTTTGTTGAATTTTATATTGATTGCTGTTTAGTTTTTGGCTCATATGCACAACGCCGTCTTAGGCCATGCCGGGCCCTTTGAAGTGAATAGTTCACTTTTTCTTTTTATTTATTTTTTTTTTTGTAGTATACTTTTAGGCTGTATGAATATTTCACTTTTCCTATAAAAACAAAAGCAAATTAATTTTACATTACTGCAGACTGAGGTACAAATTTGCATACATTTGTTAAATCTTGTGCGATAGTACGGAACCCTCCGTATGCGAGTCCGACTCACACTTGGCTGATTTTTTTATTCTCTTTAGCTGTTAAAATGAGCGCTCGCTACCACAATTGGTAACCATTAAGCAAAGGAATATGCTTGTAGCAACTTCAACATTCGGAAAAGTTTCTTCTAATTTATAAGGTTATGTATGTTCAGATACTAAAATCGACACATTCCTTTTATGCTTTTGTTCTGTTTTGACCTCATATGCACTAATGTCATTGTGATAGAATTTTTGGTCAACTCATCAGAATCGATTGAAAAGTACAAAGCAAACTAAAATGATTATCAACTTCTTGGTATGCTGCCGAACGATTTTTTAAATGTGCATATAATGTGTCAATTATAGGAATAACCGTATCTACACGAAACTTTTATTTGTCATTCAACTGTACAGTGAAGAAAAAGAATTCGCTGAACACGCATCCCTTTTTTTCAGACTTTACTTTATAATCAGGATTTGTTTTTATTTTTTTTAGTGGCCGATTCGTCGTAATCGAAACTATTGCATAATTGCAAAATTTAACAAGCGATATCTCTATAAGTATTAATCCGATCGGGGAATGCCATACAACAATGAAAAGATGGCAACCTTGGTAAAATCATAAATCATAATGACAAGTGATTATAAATCAACTGTTTTTGCGTAAAGAAAAGGAGTGCCGAAACAAAGAAATTTCTTTGCATTTTACTTTATTTCTTCAAAAAAGGTTATTCTGCACTTTATCAGAATGATCAGTTGGAAAATGGTTTGCTCGATTTCGTTCCAGGAATTTCGTCGATGTTAAAGACCCACCTCGGTCTGATGGGCCTGTCACTGAAAAAGTCCGGCACGGAAGCTGTTAGGAGATAGCGGAGGTACTAAACATCAACCATATGACAGTTTGGAATCATCTATAAAGAGCAGGGTACTCAAAGAACCTCGATGTTTGGGTGCCACATGAATTAACTCAAGGAAATTTAATTGACCGAATAACCATCAGTGAAACGCTACTGAAACATAACGAACTGGAACAATTTTTGAAGCGAATCATTACGGGCGATGAAAAATGGATTATATACGATAATATCCAACGCAAGCGCTCATGTCAATGTCCGCAAACGACTTCAAAGCCTGGATTGACGGCAAACAAGGTTATGTTGAGTTTTTGGTGAGATTGGAAGGGAATTTATGAGCTCCTAGAACATGGCGAAACGGTAAATTCAGTCCTCTACTGTGCACAACATGACCGTTTAAATGAATCAATCAAGAAAGAGCGACCAGAATTGGCCAACAGAAAGGGAGTTTTCTTCCATCATGACAACGCACATCTTTGATGACTCGGCAAAAATTGAGGCAACTCGGCTGGGAAGTGGTATTGCACCCACCATATTGTCCGGACATACCTGATTACCTATCTGATTACCATTTATTTCGCTCCATGCAGAATAATCTTGATGCCGTAACAATGAATTCCCTGAACGACTGCGAAACGGTATTGCGCAAAATTTTTGATCAGAAATCCCAGAATTTCTACATCGTGATTATGGTTTTACCCGAAAGATGGCAAAAGGTTATCAATAACAATGGAAAATATTTGATGAAATAAAGTTGCTTTGTTATAAGAAAAAAAATTGTTGCAACATGATTTTCATTTTCGGAAGTTACTTTTCCACCAACCCAATACATACGTATTTTCGTAAGCGTGAGTAGTAATCCAGATTCGGAAAGTAGTCTGGTAATACTTGATTAGCAATAAAACTCATATACTCATCCCAATTTATTTATAGTTTTCTTTTTGACTGGGAAATAAAAGACCTCTGCTGTAGCTGTGGAGATGATGAAGAATCAGAAAGCATACCACACCTCCTATGTGACTGAATTGCTTTTCTTGAAAGATGGAACCAATTTCTCGGGAAATTTGTTGATTCTGCAATTTGGTCCAGAAGGCGTAGGAAACTCGTGAGACGAACTAAAGATACCGAACCACCAAAACACTCATATCCCTTTTACGAGTACTTTGCTTAATCAGAATCCATTTCATTAAAAATCGTAACTTTTTCAGATAAAATCTTTTTAATAATTCTTAAATTAAAACCAAAAATTTAGTTCTTTAAGATTTTCATGGTATGTATGTGGTATTATAATTATCTAGAATTACAACTATACAAATCGAACACAAAATTAAATATTACATCGAATTAGTTATGGTCGAAAAATATATTGTGGTTTTTCTAAGATTATAAAATCTCAGTTCTTATTCAATTGTTGAAAAGGAAAGGTGCTTTAAGATTCGAGTTCCCGTAATATAATATAGTCTCCTTACAGACAAAACCATGTTTGTTGGTTTTCTGTGTATCGCCGCAGCCGCCTTTGTGGATTCTTCGTATGCACTCTATGATCACTATCGCTTGCCGAAAACAATTATTCCAATATCGTACAATCTAAGTGTGTTGACTCATTTGGATCCACCAGATAACCTTCGTTTTGAGGGCGAAGTTAAAATCACACTGAATATTATTAAGGATTCCAGAAACATCATACTTAATGCGAAAAACTTAACAATTGATGAAAAGAAAATCGTTTTAAAAGATGTGAAAACTTCTAAATTAAATAGCATATCAAGAATTGAAACGAATTCGGAATTTGATTATTATATAATGTACGTTTCCGAAGAACTAAAAGCGTATCAAATTTACGAGCTGTCAATGCCTTTTGCCGCACCACTTAATGAGGAGTTAGACTGTTATTACAAAAGTTATTATATAGATAAAGCAACAAATGAAACCAGGTATGAAAAATTATTTAATCACATCAATCTTGGGTTTCTAACAAACTAAGCATGGTACATATTTCAATTTTAACTGTTTAGATGGTTGTCCAATACTCTCTTTGAACCAGCTTTTGCACGTCGAGCGTTTCCATGTTTTGATGAGCCCGATTTTAAGGCAATTTTTACAATATCTTTGGGTCATCATAAGAAGTATAATGCCTTGAGCAATATGCCACTTTCAAAAATGAGAATCAAGTATGTTAGAAACACATAGAAATTGATGCTTAATCTTCCTGAGTCCTCTATGTATTTACAGTTCAGTCATTAAGGATTATGTTTGGTCTGATTTTGAGGAATCCCTACCAATGTCAACTTATATTGTTGCTTACACGGTGAATGATTTTGTTAGTTTTCAATCCAAAGTAAATAGAAATGACAACCTTCAACTCAAGGTGTGGGCAAGTGCCGATAACATCAATACATCACACTATGTAGTACAGTTTGGAGCAGTTGTTTTGCAACACTTAGAAAGTTTATATGGCATCAAACTACCATTGAAAAAACTAGATTCGATTCTTTTGGCCCAGTACAATTATGCAGGCATGGAGAACTGGGGCTTAATTTCATATGAGGAAATTGATACACTGTATGATCCTCATCAATCTACTCTTGCCACAAAGCAGAGTGCAGCTTCTTTAATTGCACATGAATTAGTCCATCAATGGTTTGGCAACCTAGTCACCATGAAATGGTGGACAGACCTCTGGCTCAATGAAGCATTTGCTAATTATGTTAGCAGTTTAACTGTTGATCATTTTTATCCAGAATGGAAACATATTGAAGATCAAGTTCTAGATCATCAGGGCAAATTTCTTATACAAGATGCATTTGTGACATCTCATCCTATTTCAAGGACCGTTACAACCCCAAGAGACCTCGAGCTACTATTTGATACCATAACATACAGTAAAGGGAAAATTGTTGTACGCATGATGCATCTATTTATTGGTAATGAAGTATTTCACAATGGTTTAGTCAAGTATTTCCAAAGGTTCGCATACAAAAATTCAGATAGTGATGATCTTTGGGATGCCTTCAATGATGTAGAATCCGAGATAAATAAGAATGCTGTAGGAAAATTTAATGTGAAAACGGTAATGGATTTATGGCTGCAACAGCCCGGTTATCCCTTAATAACTGTAACGCGACTCTACAATAATAACACTGCTAGAATAACACAAAAAAGATTCCTTTTGCATTCATCGAACTCTACTCAACTACCAAATCAATGCTGGTGGATACCATTGAGTTATACAACTCAAAGTGAGAGCGATTTTCATTCTTTAATGCCTAAGCAATGGCTTCAATGTTCTCCAGAGGGTGAAGCCAAACCACATACTATCAATATGCCTAATGTAAATGTTTGGGTGATATTTAACTTGCAGTACTCTGGGCTCTATCGGGTGAACTATGACCAACAAAATTGGGACCTTCTAATCGAAACGCTCAACGAAGGTGACTTTAAGCGCATTCATGTCTTGAATCGAGCTCAGCTGATTGATGATGCATTTGCTTTAGCCAGGATCGGTGAACTAAGCTATTATAACGTCATTCGTTTAATTGGTTATTTGAGACGAGAACGAGACTTAATACCCTGGGTACAGGCGAGTTTAAACTTAGAATATATACTGCGGATCATTCGAAATAGGCCAGAAAAGAAAATCTTTGAGGTAAATGGGAATTGAAATTAGAATTTTTAATTTCTTTCATTCTGTTTATTTGTCAGAGCTTCCTGCGACAACTGTTTACTCCGATTTTCAAAGATCAACAAGGCACAAACGTAAGCTTAGTGGGAGCAACAGATCAAAATGAATTTCGACTAAGAAGAATAATTATTTCTTGGGCCTGTCAATTAAAAATTGAGGGTTGTTTGCCTCAAGCATTCGAATCTTTTAAGAAGTGGCAGTTGAATCCAAACGATTTGCTCATGGAATTACATAGCATTGTGCTCTGTGAAGTTATTAAAAATAGTGATCAAGAACAATGGCAAAACCTTTATGAACTTCTTCAAAGGGAGTCTGTCCCAGAAGAACGAAATAATCTCTTACAAGTACTTGGTTGTACTAAAGATATAAAACTACTTCACAAATACTTTGAATACATGATAACAAACAATTTAACAACTCCCGATGAGGATGTAGTTGCAATTAGATCTTTTATCATGAATTTAAATGGAATTAATATAATCAAGGATAAATTATTTCGTCCTCCATTAGGATTGTAAGTTTTTGTCAAAATAACTGTACATATTGTTAACTGTATATTTTTTTTTACTTTACAAGGAAAAAACATTTATTGCCAAACACCATTGAATTGCTGTCCACATTTATGTATACCCAAGAAGACTATAACATTTTCAAGTCCTTCACTGATAACGAAAAAACTCTCCTCAAAAAATTAGGGTTGGATCAAGAATTGAAAAATTCCAATGAGTTCATTCAAATGAATATCGCTTGGATGACGAACGGCCGTTTTAATGAATTTATAAATGCAATCACTTTCTCTAAACTAATCTAACATCTAACAGCCTACCATATTGCCACGCACTTCAATTTCTCTTTTCATTAAATTTTCTAAATTCATTGCAAGCAATTGAAATCAATGAGATCTTTTCATTCTAAAATACAGTCAAATTTCTCTATACAGAACTTATAGGTAACGAAGATTATCCTTTTATTATTTCAAGAAACATTTGATGATTCCGTATTCAAATTAAATAAAAGAATGTCTTCTAAAAAGTTTTCATCTACATTTTCCCTTTAGTCTAATAAAATAAATTTTAGTAGATTTATCGTAAGAATTGCATTTTTAGCATGAACCGAACCGGACCATTTTTTGGATAGTTGCTTTTTGTTTAGTTTGGTTTGGCATATCATTATGGATAGATTTACACCAGAGCAACGCTTGCAAATTGTTGAAATTTTTATAAAAATAGTCGTGCACTTCGTCCATTTTTTGGTAATCATAATCATCCATCAGAGCAGCTAATTCGAATAACTGCGGATCCTTTTCGCACCACGTTTAATCTTACTGATAATGTGCATCCCGTAAGAAGTCGAAAATTACTGTTTGGTGCGCTTTATGGGCCGGCGGAGTCATTGGTCCACAAAAAATGGTGAAAGATACAGAGACATGATTAGAAGTTATTTCGTTCCTCAATTAATTGGCATTAATCTTGCTGACATGTGGTTCCAACAGGACGGAGCTTCATGCCAATGACGATTGAACACCTGGAAATCAACATTCGACGAGTTATTGGCGAAATATGGCCGCAAATTGCACCTTTCACGCACTACCCGTGGCGGCCACATGGCCGAAATCTTATTTAAACATTAATGTCATAAAATGATCTATCCAATAAAGCCAGTTAAATTGATGTGAAAAATATTTTTCTTTGTTTGTTTTTGAATTTAAAGTTGTGTAACTCTAAAAAAAAATACCCTTCACATTAGATAAGTAAACCGCAACAAAATGAACGTGAAGGGCCTTTTCATGATGCCTCTGATGCATCAGTCAAATCAAAAATGACACGAGTTACGGAGCCTTCAAAGGGCTCTAGCTCTGAAAAAAGTCAGTACACAAACTGCTATCGTCCTCTGCAAACTGTGTTAGAAGACAACAAAAATGATGATCTTCCCATTAATGAAGAAGTTGATGATAAACCTGCTACTCCAGTAGCTAAAGTTCCGCCTATTACTGTATTAAAGAAAAGTTCAAAATTTATTCACGACTTGCTGAATATCATTAATATAATTGATTACTCGATAATATTGATTTCAATCGGCATTGAAATATTTGCAAATTCGTATGAATGCTGTGATCAAATTTGCCAAGAACTTAAGGCAAAACAATGCGAATTCTTCTAATAGCAAATGAAGAATTGAAATCAATTAGTCCAACTGGGCCTTGCTTGCAGCGACTGTGGTAAAAACAACAAGAACTGGATATAAAGTTCTTTTGTATGGTGTGTACTTCTCTAACAATTCTACCACGGTCAAACAATTACGTAAAAACTACAATTGCATAAACCGCACAAAAGTTCAATAATAAAATACCGACTAAATTAACGGAATGCTACAACTGTCAATTTTTAGGCCATGCTTCCAAGCAATGCAATTTTAAGAAGGCCTGTGGTTTCTTGCAAAATTACTAACAAATTCTGTTTGTGCCAACTGTAAAGGCAAGCATCGCTCCACCACTCCATGTCACACTTCATACGAAAACCTATTAAAGAAGAGATCGCTAAATGAAGCCCGAAAAGCAAGAAGCACAAATAACAATACCACGTTAGCCGAAAATTATCAGTGCCGAACTAACAATCACAATCAAAGAGTAAGTTTTGTACAAAATGAAATTAATGAAACAAACCCTCCATTAGACGGCTTGGATTACAGCATAAACTTTAAATCATAGAAACCCCTGTACCAGTAGTGCTTCGGCTTCTCTAAATTATAGAAATGCTCTCAAATGTTCTCATATACATAAGTACATCAACGTTTACACCATCTAATAATCTCTTCATCTTTGAGGAAGTTAATTCTCTCACAACTGAGCTCATTGAAAAACTTAATGCATGCACTTGTAAAAAAGACCAGTATAGTGTAATATCCCAATTAGCAATTAAATATGTGTACTCCAATAACTAAACTGCTTAATGCTTATTATGGCATGGAATTCTCGTGCCGCTCGTAACAATTCTTAACTAGTAATCACATAGACATATGCTTTATTTCTGATACTTGGCTAAAAGAAATTAACATGTTTTCATTCCGCATTATTAAAGTTACAGAAATAACCGGCGTATCTATAGGGGTGGCGGCATTGGTATTATTATAAAATATTCGATTAGACATAAGCAATTATCTAATCTGCAAACACATCTAATCAAAAATATTGGTTTAGAGGTGAAAATTGACTCAAATATATCCTTCAATATTTTCTCTGTTTATTACCCTGGGCAGTCTCAAACTGCCTAAGCAGTCATTGCAATTAAGACTGATCTACTCAAGATCTACTCAAGATCTCGCGTATTGTGGGTAACTATTTGGTTCGTGATGGCTTAAACTATAGAAATCGTCAATTGAATTGTATCAGGACAAATTGTTGGAGAAACACTCTGGAAGAGTTGCCAACCTGTGGCAAATTTTCCATATACGTACATATATTCTAGAGAACCCACTTATATAGCGGCCAATTACATAATAAAACCTTCTATTTTAGATCTCCTTCTTACAAACTTGTTTAATTATCTATCTGAACCTATAGTTTATAATAACCTGTCCTCAGATCACCTCCCAATTATTACTCACTTAAAATATAATATATCTCCTATAAACAACACTTACTTACAGTATTCGAAAGCAAACTGGAAGCTATTCAAAAGCATCCTTAATTTTATTGTTCTCATTATTAAATAGCTTTTATTAAAGTAAAAAGGTAGGGTAAATAAGTAATATTTGAAAATTGGTAAAATATATTCTGACAAATATAATAATATAAGTCTATATAAATTTTACCGCGCTAAACGGTTTCAAAAATTTCAATAAAAATATCAATATTGAATTAACGTAAATAAGGAACGATCTAATGTAACATAAGTCAGTTTAGCGCTGAGAACATCAATCGATAACCGATGACTGGATTGTGATCCTAGTCAAATATCAAAGTCATTTGATTTTGCGTGAATCATTATCGGTGTCACTAAAACCGCGGTGTCAAATATTGCAGAAACAGGAGCAGAACTGTTGTTATTGCAGCTGGGGTAACGACATATCTCCGACGACATATCTCCGCGCGGAGTTATAATGTATTTGTATGTGTATGAGCAAAACTAATGCAACTATACCCTAAAATAATAAAAGGCCACATTTATCGCACTCTGTTTGCGAGAATCCTGTGCAGTTTGGGAACTTACAACGAAGTCTTTTGTCGGTCCAGACAGGCCAATGCCCAAACTGATCCTGGCGAACCATTTGATTTGGCATTTGTTGTGACGGTCCTTTTTTTTTTGCATCCAATTCATTTTGAAGAGTTGCAATTCATTTTCCTTTTTTTGCTGTTGTGTTTATTTTAGTTAACACTTCTGCTATCTCGATGCGAAAATCAGCAGAGTTAAGGAGTTTGTCAGTTGACGCTTTTGCCTTGTGCACGCGTTTATATAATAAGCCAAGCATTGCTCACTGCTATGTCAAGAAGGTGGTAAAATATTCTCACCTGCCATCTTTTGCTTCTCAATAAAATCTTGTATCTTCCTATAATACTATCGATCAGATCAACACCTCCCATATAACTGTTGTATTGCAAAACTGCAAACGGGCGTTCAATTTGAATGTATTCCCTTTTTACCTTCTCAAATCGACGGACACTTTATTGTCAACCCATGAAGTAACCGATATATCAGCACCATCATAATCAGTGACATATTCGATAGAAGACCACGCTACTCTTCTTTATACTATCTGACAGTTTACAATTTGGAATCCAGTTCTTTCTTATTGTGCCCAATGCCAAAATTCCACCATCTGCTAAATACTTCAAAAGTGGTATCGAAGTGAAGTCAACACCCACAATATAAATTTGTATGACGTTTATGAACAACATAATTCCGCGCGGAGATATGTCGTTTCTAAGGTGGTGGAGGTATGTCGTTCTTAAACGTGCGCCAATGTATTGAAATCTGCACTTGTTGCTAATGCAAACTGGCAGTACTATTTTTCGCTTCTGCAACTGCTCCGGCAACGCATCTGCAGACAATGTACATAAATCTGCTACTGCTATTGTTTCTGCAATATGTGACAGCGCGGCTTATTTCACTAACACAATCAAACTGACTCGCGAGTTCACTCAGACTCACTGTATATGGTGCCTATAACAATATGTGTACTAAATAAATAGAAGAAAAAGATTGAAAGATAATTGTATGTTGTTATTGTATTGTTTCTTCTCATTTTGTAATAACAAAGTATGCACAAGAGTACCTATTGCGTTTTTTGTTCTTTTCTTTATGTATTATGATGTTCACTGAGAGAGAAGAAAGAGAGAGAGAGAGAGTGAGTACTCTTGTTATTGTATTTTTCCCTTCATTTATTACGCACAAAAACCATTTACTATATACACTCACAAAATTGTGTTTGCTCTCAAAATTAATGTTGTTGTTGTTATTTAAAGTGAGGGAATGCAATGCACTCTGAGACAAAAAAAAATGAAATTAAAAATCAGCTGTTAACATTGTATACAAAGACATTCGGTAAACAAACTTTATAAAATAAATAAATAAAGTTTCTTGCTAATAAACTATCAATAACAAAGCGACAAATTCTAAATTTTTTAAATTAAATAAAAATGTAAATAACACGCGTGCAAAACATGCTGGGTCGATAGTGTGTGTGTGTGTGTGTGTGTGTATGTGTGCATGTGTGCATGTGTGCTATGTACAGAATATGCGAACGAACACGAATGTACGAGAGCGAACGCATACGCTCAGTCAAAGTATGCGTTGAAACGAGGGCAAACGAAAACATGTGGTTGCATTCTCTTGCTTGCTCAATGTTTCGTTCGGTTTTCGGTATATCAAAGAAAAAGGCAGACCGCACACGTTCGGCTTCAGTTTTTGTGTGTACGTAAAGAGAACATTTGTGCTTGGCTTCAGTTTTAGTGAGCACGTTGAATAGAGTGTTTGTGTTGACCATGATGGATTGGAGGAAATCGGATTCAATAAAATTAATAAAATTATACAGACAACATGAGTGTTTGTGGAATCATTTTGATGATTGTTTCAAAAATAAAAGAAAGAAAAATGACGCCTGGAACGAAATAAGTGATGAATTGAAGTGTGACGCAAATGAGGTTAAGAAGAAAATGGAATCCCTGCTGGGATCGTTCAGACGTGAACGACAAAAGCAAAGAAATTCTAGTGAAGCTGATGTCGAATATAAGTCAACATGGTTTGCTTTCAATGACATGCTATTTTTGTTGGAAAAGTTTACACCGAGCGAAAAAAAAAATTCTGATGTAAGTCTAATGTTTATTCATTTTTATTAAATTTCAATGTAAAAGTAACAAAAATTAAAAATGTCATAATGACAAAAATATATAAATGTTTGTAAAAGTTTTATTGTATTATGCATATTCACTTTGCCAGTGTACACTACCTTCTCCCATGAAATATTCAGCAAATTCATTTCTTATTGTTTCACAACTTCCAGTACTTTTTCGTACAATTCTGGGTATTGGAAGAAAAGACTGTGAATTGTTAGTTTCTATTTCACGTCTCCAAGTTCCAGAAATTACTTCGCCTTCTTTATCCTCATCGAATGTACCATGAGGAGTGTAAATTCTTCTCGAAAGTTTACTTTTCCTCAAAAAATTATGCAAATAAACGCATGTTAAAACCACTGTTGTAGCGTTTTCTGGTGATAACATCATCGTTTTCCTTAAAACGCGGAAAACGGAAGACATATTACCGAAAACATTTTCAATAATGCGTCGAGCACGGGAAAGTCTATAATTAAAAATCTGTTTTTTTGTTTCTTTCTTTCGGTGTACGGGATAAGCATTCATTATGTTGTTTTCAAGAGCAAATGCATCATCCGCTGCAAATACAAAGGGAACTTTCTTGTGCCTATTACCAAGAACCTCTTCAGCAGGCAAATTTAATTGTTTGTTTTGCAATTTGCTGTAAAAAGTACTGTTTTTGAGCACACGATCATCTGAAATTTGGGTTTGGTATCCGACATTGGCAAAGGAAAAGCAATAATCAGCGTCTGCAATTCCTAATAAGACAATGCTGAAATCTCCTTCGTAATCACTTCGACTATGTAATGGTGCCTGCAGGATACAGTTTCGAGCGTCAATCGCCCCAAGACAATGTATGAAATTACATTTTTGTTCAAAGACATCAGCTATTTTCCGCCACTCACTTTCTACAGTAGGCATCTGCAATTATAAAATTATGTTCTAAGTTAGAAATTTTTATTAGTACTACTATCATTATACAAATTTATTTTTTAGGCTGACATTGAAGAAATTTCTGACGATGATGAAGAACTGGAATTCAATAGCATACAGCAAGCAGCGCCCATCTTTACACAGCCACCACAACCGACTGCCACAGAAGTCTCAACACATAAAAGAAAGTTACCTGATGAATCTTCAATCGGACACAACAGCAAAAAACAAGTGACAGACAACATTTCAACAAGTAGATCGGAAGAAGCTTATCAAATACTAAAGGACACTGTTGCTAATCGAAATCTGAGAGACAGTAGCACAATTTATGGAGAACATGTTGCCTCAAAGCATAGAAAATACAGTGCTCACACACAAAGTGTGGTTGAACATCTTATTGCAAATATTTTATTCAACGCCGATATGGGTTCATACGAACCAGTTGACACACCTTCGCTGCACTCATCAACCATGCACGACCATCACTCTACTGCATCAACATCACCTACTTTACTCGAACATTGTGATTCTCAAAAACCGATTGCCAACTTTTTTTCAAGCAACGAGTAGAAAATGTCTACTCTTTTGGTAAACCACCCGAATCCTCTGCCAAGATGTCTTACACGCAACACAGTCCGCCGTCGTTTGAAAAAACCTCACCCCAATGATCTCCTTAATAGAAGATCATAATATTTTTTAGATGTTTCCTTTAGATGATACAAATGTATAAAAACCAACTCGGTTACTTGGGCATTAAATTAAAATAATATCAAAAAAAAATTACATAATTAAATAAATATCATTTGTGTGTTTTTACTTACCCTTACATATGCCTTAAGGCATTCAATTATAGCAGCACATACTTCAGGTATTATCCTAGAGATTAGCTGCTTAGAAATTTTGAAAGTGCGCATAAGACTTGTGTACGAATCTCCACTTGCTAGGAAACGCAACGTTACCATTAACCTCTCTCTGGCCGGTATTGGTTCCCTAAAGGATGTTTCCTTCTTTGAAATTTTTGGGCCAATCTGCCGCAGTAATGTTTCAAAATCAGTCGACTTCATACGGCAAAAATTCTCGTTCAACCCATAACCAATTTCCTCTGTGAAATCATCCACCGCATCTGTCCCTCTGTAATGATTTCTATTTTGTAATAAAGAAGTCATCCAGCACCGTCTTTGGGATCTCTGGCTTTTTCGTGTTTCATTGCTAGCCTCGCTTATGACAATATACGACGCACAAGCAATTATTACGTCATCCTCTGACGTCATTACGATTAACAATTGTACAAAATATTTCCCGCTACTTTATTTCTTGACTACATCGCACAAACCCGCGAAAACAAATGACGATGTCAATACATGTACACACCAGCCGAACGAAATGAAATATACGAGAGCGAATGCATACATTCTGTCAATGTGTACATTGAAACGAAGGTAGCCGAAGACCTTTGGTCGCATTCTTTTGTTTGCTCAATGTTTCGCTCAGTTGGCGATGCACGAATATACACTGGTCGGCATAAGTATTTTGACAAAATCTATTTGTGTTTATCACAAGGTCCGATGTGTTTAGTACCTTTAAATAAGAGTGCGAAAATGATATAAATAACAAATAGTTTGTAGTTTGCCTTTTGCATTCTCTTTTTGCTAATAATGCACAAGCAGACAAGAATTTTTTCGTGGCATTAGTATTTTGACAAAAATCTTTGTGGAAGTGTTCGTGCATGTTTTATTTGGTGACAATCATTTAACTTTGCTATTTGCACTTTATTGATATTTTATTATAACAATAAAATAAAATATTGAAAAAAAAATATTGGAAAAACTGGGAAAAATGGCGGAGTTAAGCTGTGTTGTTAGAACTTCAATATTGGTAAATGCTGGTGTCGCAATAAAAGACATTGCAAATACATTTAAAGATCCGACGCCCACTGAAGACCGACTCCTTCTGAGAGAATTTAAGAAAAATATTCATCTAAATCCTCAGTCTGCTGCAGATCAATGGAAAAAGTATGCCACGAATCCAATCAGTGAGCGTACTGTTCGGTGACGTTTGAAAGAAAAATATTTCAAGACATACAAGTCGAAGGACATACATACCTTACATATCAAAGGTGAACATAATCAAAAGATTGAATTTCGCAAATACTGATGCCGACACATGAAAGTTCCTTTAATTCATTGTTTTTTAAGTTTTTATGAAAAAACGTCCATTCAAATATTTATTTCCAGCTTAAAGTTGAATATAAAAATTCATCATTTTGTGTTCGTCAAAATAATTGTGCCGACCAGTGTATATCCAAACTAGTTTAACCCGGGCAGACGTTGTCCTGCATGCTATATATGTTTGTAGATGCTACGAAGAGCGCAACATTCTTGTGTGCACTCAGTTATTAGTAAATAGGAGGAAAAAATACAATAATAACAACAACAGCACAAAATTCAAAAAGCAGCAAAGCATTAACAACGAAACAGGCTTGCCATTGCCAACATTATACCCCTGAGTGCACACAAGAGTATTGCGCTCTTTGTAGCATCTACAAACATAATGTTAGAAGGAGTAGAAAACGAAATTATGTAAATTTGAAATATTGTATTAAATAATTTATAATTAAAGAATATTACAAAACGACAATTGTTTCTGAATCTGACTTTTGATTACACATATAAGATATTATTATTTGATTGGCAAATCTACAACAAAACAGACTGTCTCTCTCTTAACCCGCTCTGAGTGAACAGGGGGATTTTTTTTTTCGATTTGTTGTGTTCAATAAAAATGTGAAGGGACAGAAAAAACAGCACCTTGATTTAAGGTGTCCAAAGATCAAAACACTTCTTATGTGCAGTAATGCATCAGGAGAATTTATGGTGAAGCCTATGCTCGTATATAAATCCTTAAACCCTAGTGCTGCAGCCGATGGATCGGAGATTTGAACTTACAAGACGTACTATATTAGATGTTTTTTGAACATAACCGACACGGATTCTATTGGTGTAATGTGTTCCTGAAAGAATTTTTCAATTAAAGACTGCGTTCATTTAGTAAATTTATCGTTAAAGGAGCTTTAGAAGTTAACTTCCATTGCCGGAAAGTGGACCAGATGAAATTTTAAATCTTGTTCACTCAATTGAAGATGATGGCTTCTAGAAAGCTTTGCAGTCAAGAAAGTAATAAAAAAACCAGAAAGAAGGCTATCATTGGCTATGCCAAAGATGTAATACTCTTCACGCTCCTCCGGGTTGCATCCAACCTTCCTTTAATTTGGGTTTGTATGGGAGGTACCCCTTCTGGTAACCCTAGGATCATAAAATTTACATGATGGATATGGACCAGAAACTTATAATTTCCAAATTTCAGTCCGATACGTCAAATAAAAAAAACTTTTTCTAATAAGAACATTAATTTAAAAGGGGGTTTGTATGGGAGGTACCCCCACTAGTGGTCCGAAGCGATTGATTCCGACAAATGTGCAGCGTATTTTAAAAAGAAACATATGTGCAAAATTTCATCTCTCTAGCTCAAAAACTGAGGGACAAGTTTACATACATACAGACGGGCATGGCTAAATCAAATCGTCTCATCGAGCTGATCACAAATACATATACTTTGTGTGGTCTGCGATGTTTCCTTCTGTGTGTTACAAACTTCATGGCAAATTTATAATACTATTCACTTCCGTGAAGAGTATAAAAATGGTCTTTATGAACATTTTAAAAAATAGAGCGCCTTCCATAAAAGAAAAATTCTCTCCCTCTCACAAGGAGAGCGATTTCGTAAAAAAAACCCATCCTCTCACAAAGATTAAAATTTTCCTTTTCAATCATAAATCGGATTGTTTGAGATTTAAATGCCTTCTCGTTGTCGCACACAACAGATTTTTGCACACAAAAATAAAGAAGAATTTCCCTTGACGGTTTCCTAACATCCTCGGCACTTTTACCTTCTATTCTCCTAACGACTGCAAACTTTGTAAACTAGTCGATCGCCGTAAGTACTTTATAACCATTAGTTGAAAAAATATCTATATGAAGAGTATGTCCTGGGAATGTTGGCATTGGGGTTAAAACCATTTGTTGCTCATTCGGGTGCCTCTCATACTTTTCTTTACAGACTCTGTAATTCCTGACCATTTCTTTTGTTTTCCTCGACATTGAAGGTATCAGAAAAATTTGGAAGGATGCGATAAAATAATAACCAAAGTCGAAGGAATTCATCTTCATGAATTGCTGGCTTCAATCAAAATGTCGTGTTCGTTATCGTTTTAGCAGTTCGCATGCCAAAAGAAGACTTTAATTTGAGTCTATGCGTTCGATATACAAAAATTGGAGAAGAAGGAGGCTTCGCAATAAAAGTTCCCCGAGTTGTTGGAAGACAAAAAAAACGTGACAACTATGAAGGAGGTGCAGAGCCATATTATCGCCGATCGATCAATATTCCCTTCTTAGATCACTATTTAGTAGAATTGGATCCAAGTAATATTTTAGATTTATTGGCCCACAATGGAGATAATTAGGTACATATTGTTGAGACTATAAAATCATTTCTGTCTAAACTGTAGTCACTTTTTCTTTATTATTTCCAAATATGTATTAAGGTACAAAATGATTTTGAGGGCATCCCATAGTCGGGCACAACCAACTGTAAGTACACTAAGTTATTGTCTTTTGAGATTTAGATGTTGACACTTTAGGTTATCAAAGAAACAAATTCCCTATAATTTTGTTAGCTTTTTAATAAAGTTGCAACAAAACAATAAAATTATGTATTATTGTATTTCCCCTACAAACATATATGTGTGACATCCATCAATCAATAATGATGGGTTTTGGATGTTGCCCATAAAAGTGCGTAGCGCAAGTTTTCGTAATGTCAATGCAAATTTCGTTTTCTTTAATGTTGTGCTGCCGACGTAACTAAACATTGGATAATTGGCGGCAATTACAAGCCAAAAATCAACTGAAAACTAAGTCAATGTGCCAGACCCGACCAGACTAAGTCTGGCTATAAAAACTGTTGGCAACACAGGGAACAGAAACACAACAAAGCTATTGCTCAAAGCTCCACTATCCTTTGACAATTGAAAGAAACAAGAAAAGACGGTTCACAATGGCTAAATTAATGGTAAGTGAATTGAAGTGAACAGAAATGTAGAAAAAGATTTAATCCTTGATCTTCTAGTCAAATCTGATGGTATGCTTTGCATCGTTTGTACTAGTATGTGTCGGTACCAACGATGCTGCAGTATTACCTGCTGGAGCTGCTTTCACCGCACCACCATTCGCATTTGCTGGAGCAGCACCTTTTGGGCCTTTCACTGCACCCTTGGCTGTTTCCAGCCAACAACGTTTGGACTATTTTAATAACTTCAATGCAGCTTACTTTGCTCCACCACCACCAGCCAGACTTATTGCCACTCCTGCCGGCTTAGCAGCATTGCCAGCTGCTCGTTTCATTGCTGCCGGACCACCTCCAGCCAGATTCTTTGCAGCACCTGGCACTGCACCTTTTATATTTTAAATTTTCTTAGAGGCTACTTCCAATTTCCTGAAATTACAAAATAAAGCTTATTTTTTTAATTTGAACTAATGTGGGTTTTATACAATATATTGTACCAACAAATTAGCTGACGCTAATGACCAGTGTCTTGGCAAGATGTCAATTGTCAATCTATGTGACATTTGCATAAAATAACGGACAGAAACATAAATCACGATTTTTATCAGTGGTGGACTCAGGCCTTTTGTTGGCCCAAAGCGGCAAAATAGAGTCAGAGTTGTACAAGTATGATTCTGTTGAAAATGATTACATTGAAATTAATACGTGAGATTTTTATACGTTCTGTGATTTTCGTAGATTTTGATTCTAAAAAGGCACGCACATTGTGAGAGATCCATTTTTAATGTAAGTATACAGAAAGTCTGAAAAAACATTGGTAGTGGCATGGCATTAAGTTTTATCGAAAGGCAAATAGAATTTGACAAGGCTTACACAATGCAACGGATGATAAATGACATTGGGTAAACTATACTATAGCGGCTATAGTTGCATTTAATCTACTATTATCGTTCGCAAAACCGTATCGACTAGTTTCTATAAAATGTGTATGGAAAATATTTAACAAATATGTATCATAAAAAGGTAAGCACAAATTTCGAGCTCTAACTTTTTATACAGTACATGTAACCACTTTATTACTAGATCCATTGAAGAGCAAATATTTGATAATCGACAATGACAACTAAGGTAAGTCAAGATCTAAGAAATAATCGTCAAAATATTTTATGAAGAAAGACAAAAAAAAAAAAAACCTGAAAGAAGGTTTTCATTGGCTCTGCCAAAGATGTCATACTCTTCACGCTCCTTCGGGTTGCATCGAACAGTCAGCCCAATGTCCCGAGAATGTTCACAGAACATTTCAAATCTATGCTTTACTTGTATCCATTTAAAGACTTTGATTTGCAAATGAGATGATTGTTTACCAAGTACCTTTTGCACTTTTTGAATGCAAAGAGAAACTTATTAATTCTTCAAACTCATTTGAATAGAAATCATTGAGATTTTATTAGAAATGACTTCATTTCATTTGGATCACCCAGTCAGCTCACCTTCTACATATGCATATAAATAAAATAGAGAAATGTGAATATTTAAAATGAGTATAATTGAGATTATCATTGTTTTGGATATAAGATATAAATTACAAAAATGTTTTTGTACTTTACAAATTGCACTATGACTAATAAGCAATCAACGCCAAAGGCCACCATAGCTATAACCATAGCCATAGGTCGCTGGATATCCATAACCATATGGCCAAGTGTTTGGATATTTGTAATAAGTGGTTGTCGTAGGATATGTCGGATAAGTGTAAGTGGTTGTTGGCACAGGGACATACCAACGATTGTAGTTTCGTGCAATCACCTGATTACTGGCTGCCGTAACAATAGTGGGCACAGCACCAGCAACAAATGGTGTACCTACGTTATAAGTGGGTGGAACAGCAACAGTTGGAACAGTGTGGATAGCAGGTATAACACTAGATTGACACACAGAAATCAGTAAAACTAAACAACTAATGGCGAGCATATAAGTCTGAAACAAAAAGAATCTTTATTCTTAGTAAATGTTTGAATAAGAAATGAAAAATGAAACTTACAGAACCCATGGTTATCCTTAAACTATCCACTCAGGATACTCCTTCAATGCTCGTACTACTGTTACTTGACTGCACTGCACTGTTTGAATGCATGCCAATGCATGTTAGTCTTGTATTTATATTGATTGTTAGTATTGTGTTGTAGTATGAATATAGGTGAATTCAAATGTTTGTCCATTTGATTTGACCAAAATCCAAAACGATGCAACATGCCCCTAAAAGGCCTTCAATCGGGGCTTTTGTTGTCCATATTTGTTGTCGCTTGCATTAATTCAATTAATTTGCTTAAGAAATTTCAAAACAGAAATGAATATTGCATTAGCAAAATCAAAATCAATAAGTCTATGGAAATAATAATATTCAAAATTCAAGGTTGATAATCCCATTTGGGATGGTAAAGCTTAGATGGATTAATAGGTAAGGTAACATGAAGAACAAGAAAATATTCATTGATAAAATGCAATAAAATCGTATTATTATTTAAGACTTCCTCAAATTGAACTCTTTAGAATTGGTTTAATGCTTTTATGAAACAATAAATTTCGATCCACTACATAAGAATTGAGTCCAAAAACAACTGAGTAAACAAGAAATTACAATAAGAACAAAAATATTTCACATTTCTGTTTTATTATAAAAAGCATGGAATCGATCCAAGTTTCACCATTAACAGAAAACACCCTATAGATTCATCACAAGATGCAGCACTACAGCCACACTTCTGCCAGTGGACGCCAACTTCAGTTTATAGCTGGGCTATTACTGTTGCTTGTGAACTTGATTGCAGCCCAACAAATAACTCCCCGCAGCATGTGGACAAAGCGATCAATTGCTCATTTACCACGTATTCATGGTATACCCATCTATGTGATCATACATCATACAGCCACTCCTCCATGCTATAATCCAGTGCATTGCATGGCTCAATTGCGGAGCATACAAGCAGATCATATACGAAGGCGTTTCGGTGATATTGCCTATAATTTTCTGATTGGGGGCGATGGACGCATCTATGAAGGAGTCGGTTTTGGTATTCGTGGTTCCCATGCAGTTAAGTACAATAGTCGTAGTATTGGCATTGCCTTCATTGGCAACTATCATGGTAAGTGGATTTTATGGAACTTTTTACTACCATATACCTCATATGTTTATTGTTTGTTACCCTCAGCTAACATGCCCTCGCCAGCCATGATGACCAGTGCACGTCAACTTATCGATTTGGCAGTACGAACGGGACGCATTCAACGGAATTACAGATTAATTGGACATTGTCAGACGAAAGGTACCATATGTCCGGGAGCGCAATTATTAGGCGAACTTAAGAAATGGCCAAATTGGCAAATAAATTAAATTTACTATTTTTTTTAATAAAGACTGATCAATATAATTAACAGAACTCATAATAATCTTTAGCCTTTAGCTCAAGAACTTATTGTACAATAATTTAAATGCTACGCCAATGTGGCCAGTTTTGTATTTCATTATATAACGCTGTGCCGGGACATGATGTTGCTTTTGTTTGACGATGGCCCAGTAATGTATAGTTATCCTTTAAATATCCATCTTGAACAGCTTTGGCAATCAGATCTTTAGCATTTTGTACCATTTGTGAACTGGGAGCAGTGCCTGAAGATGTAAAGAAAAAGGAATTTAGTAAACATAGTTTCAAAATAAAAGTTATCTATAATGAACTTACTTTCAAAATTACCCAGGAATACAATGCCTATACTATTCCGATTATAGTTTGGAGCATGTGAGCCTTGCAGGCCAAAACCACGACCCTCATATACATTTCCATCGCCAGCAACAATGAAATTGTAACCAATATCACTAAATTTCCGACGTCCCTTATGATCTGTTTGAATGTTCTTAATCACATTGACATTGTTGTGCTGTGGAGCATCCGCCAGGATTGTCCGAATGATGTATGATTACATAGTCCACTTTGCCATTAATACGCGATGGAGAACGTGCCGCTACAGCTCCCCATGAGCTTCTCGGTTGTATGGTAAGCGCTTGGCATGCGGGTAACACTAAGAACCAAGAAAGCAAATATTTGTTTTATTTTCATTATCAATTATTAATTGTGTTTATTCAAATTGATTGATTACCTAATGCCAAGAAAGCTTGAAGCAGCAATAGACTTTTAACAGCTGGCGTTGTCAGCATCTTTACGCTTTGAGTTATTTGTGTCGACTGAATTGATGTTGTTTGCATCCAACAATCTTAAATACTTGTTCTCTCTCAGTTATAGAATATACGCTGATAAGGAAAGGTGAAGTCTTAGCGGTGATTTACCGTGTCGCAAATAACCCAAGAGTTCATCGCTGTGAAGTCAAACACAGGGGAACTACATTTCAACACAGATAAGGTTTTCGCTTTTTGAAGAGACCAACAAAAAAACAACACACGGTCTGGTTCACTGAAGCTTCAATACCTTTCACACCCTAGCTAAATAAAATTTTAATATGTATGACATTTTATATTTAATACTCGATTGGTGCAATTGTTTTTGAAAAATTTAAAAACTACATTAATCATGTTTCGAGTTTTTAATAAATTTGGAGCGGGGATCTCTTGTTCTGATACTACTATTTAGTATATGGTATATAACATATTTTTGAACGACAGAGGACGCTTATCAAAATTAACTTGATAGCTGATAAACTAATAGGAAGAATGGACTATTCATCATGTTGATCATTTCCATATGCGAGTTAACTTTATGTGGTGTCCGAAGCCCAGTTTTAAGTGTAACAAACGTCAAGAGAAAGTGTAAATATAATTTTGCAATAATCTGAAAGGTATAAACAAACTTCAGTCAGTGTAGATTATTAATTCATTTATTTTAAGTAAAAAAATTGATGTAAACAGACAAAAGAAAAAACGTTGGGGGAATTGAAGTCTTTAAATGGATTGTTTGACTCAGGCTTGCAAACTGCTGTACAAATCGGTGTGGTTCGGTTCAGTAGTTCGTACCACTTAGAGGAAACTTGTTGTACCGGTGCAAGTACCGGTTCATGGGTATCTCTAAACAGCGGTTCGGTTCAAATGGTTCAATATTTTTGCACTAAGTGTCTACATTATGTATCAAAACTTTTCTTTTAAATTAAATTAAATAAAAGAATGTGTTCTAAAAGGCCTTCATCTACATTTGCCCTTAAGTTAATTAAAATAAATTTTAGTAGATTTATTATAAGAATTGCATTTTTAGCATGAACCGAACCGAATCATTTTTTGGAGTGGTTTTTATTTCGATTCTGTCTTTTTAAGATAAAAGCGGTTGGTTCATGGTTCGAAGCCTAAACCACGGTTCGGTTCAGAACCGGTTTGTAACCCTGGTTTGACTGGGACACTCGCTTTTGATTTTATGATTATGACACATAAGATTGCAAAGTTCAACTACATAAATTGTAGAATGGAGAATCTTAGAAGAGGAAATGGTATTCCAATATAGTAAGCATTGTATATATGATTGGGAACACATAATTATAATTGTTGTATTCAAACTGAATTACACAAAATACAATATACGGACAATTGTGGGATTATACCGAAAGAAGGGACCGACGAATCTGCATATGAACCTATTTGTCTTGTTTTCTTGTGATTGAGTTATAGGACTGTTCACGTTATTAGTGAACAATCAATAAAATCCAAAAAGATCAGATCTAGCACGACATCCAAGAAGGCCGTCAATATGGCAACCTCGTGAACCATTTCTGATTCGAACCGCAAGCATTAGATACAATAGTAAAATTGTCTAAACTCTTCTGTCAAATTAACTTTGAGTCATTTTATCTCCTAAAAATTAAAATTGTAATAATGATGGGTTACTCGCTGCTGCCAAATCATTTAATTTGATCTCTCAACAACAATTCTTAGTAGTTTGAGTTGGCTTCAAACAGCGTCGATCAAACAACCAACAACCATTCTATCAAACAACCGAAAACTGAGAGACCCCGATCTCATGAGTAATTCGTTCATTCTACTTTTAAACATTTTAAGCATTGCCTTTAGTTTTTCATTAACATTGCGCTGGATCGGTTCCTATTTATGTTTATTTATTATTAATTTAATATCAAAAAGTTTTCATGATATATAAAAGAATGAAAATCATTGCTAAAACGTGTATTTTGAAACGTGCGCATGGATATATATCTCATCAATTCATAAGCAGGTTTGTTACAACAAAACCACATAATGTCAACAATAACAAACGCAATATCTATGTATCTACAATATATATTTGCTATACTAGAATAAAACTAATTTGTTTTTATCTATCCACTCTCAGCTGATAAATATGTGTGTACAATAGGTAATAATAATGAGCAAAATTGATATACTTAGTTAAACAGCCATGGCACGACTGTTGGATACCATTTGTGCATACAGTAGAGATCAAAATTAATGTAGAATTGAACATCTAATCTTAATAATTCATTATTTCTTTAGCTGTTATGAGATTTCTATTGGGAGTAAAACTTCTATAAATATTACAAAATACATAAATTAGTAAAAGTTAGACGTCTACCGATATGCTAACATAAGAGATTAGTGAAATTTGGTAAAAATTTTCGAAATTCTTGAATCTACAAAGAACAGGGAACATAATACATACTAGTAAGTATACCTATATATCTATCAAAAACATTTATCTGCCACAGATTGCATAATATGTAGTAAAATATGACTATTTGATACCCTGTACCCACAATCAAACTTAAGAGAAATCAAATAATTAAGCAGTATAAAAATTAACAATAAGTTAACGCAGGAATTATCTTAAGAATCTTATCTCAGCAGACAAAATAAACAAAAATATATATAATATTTTATGTGCAGTTCGATCTACTGTCTGTAGATGATTATACAAAACTTTTAAGGATTGTGGGGATCATATTAATTTAATTTTTATATAGTTAAGGGAAGGTCATAGGAATAATAAGTATAAGAGTTTTCAGTCCTTATAAAGAGACTTAGTATCACTTTTTAGATAAGTACATATATTTTATTGATTATGATTTCACAACTTTATCAAGAGTTTTTAAGTATTCATTGATAACTCATATACCAACATACATACACATGTAATATTATAATAATATTGTATCTACAATATATTATCATTTCAGTGGAAATACATATGTACAATATATGAATTTTCAACAGTTGTTGAGTTTTTGATGGTGCTTCAAGTTGGTCTTTATCAGACGAATCTTAACAGTTATATCACGTACAACAAAAAAAAAAAAATATTATTTTCTATTTTTTAATTTGGCACAAAACTTCATTTTAACCAGAAAAATGGCTATCTTTGGCTATGCCAATGATGTAACAATCTTTACGCTCCTCCGGATTGCATCCAACCGAACGGCGGTAAATGCCAGTTTTCAGATATGCTTCCTTAGCATCTGTATATTCTCTCTGTTACAGTTTGAGTATCAACAAAGAACACAGTTTTAGTATCAGATGGGAGCACAGTTTGACTGGCTCTATACAGTTTTGTACTTTTATAAGAATAAGAATAAGAACATTAATTTGAATTTGGGTTTGTATGGGAAGTCTCCTTAGGTGTGTTACAAACTTCATGACAAACTTAGAATACTATTCACTGCCGTGAAGAATATAAGAATAAATAAACTTTTTATCATACGATATGTACAGAACATCCTTAATCGCATCGGATGACTAATTTATGTTGTTATTTTCCAAAGTTACATTTTCTTAGAAGTGTGCTTAAACGTAGACTAAATCGAAAATAGTGTGATTTGTTATTCTATCAATAAAGCGTCTTGAGTGTGTGTTCGCAAACAAAAACAAATGACACAGCTCTTTTGAATCGATGACTATGGCTCTCCATTAGAAAAGTCCAAATAAGAATAAAACATTGCATTGCAGTTTATTGTGGGTCACCTTTTTTATTTCGGGAGTAGACAACACAATGAAACATTTTTCATGGGAAACGAGTTTATTGGTTTTCATAATATTCTCTGTGTAGATGAATACCATTTAGATTTGCTTGGACCAGTTGTTAACACCCCTTTACTACTCCACCTGAGGTAACTTCCATACATGCGTTTTGAATGCAACAACCGTTTACACTACCAACCCAGATTTCATTCCTTTTAACTCTTATCATATTCCCATGATCTTAGCTCAATAAACATTGAATTTTTGAAGATTCTCAACAGAGCCGGCACCTAGTTATCTTCACCACATTGGAAAAAAGCCATTGGTCTATCGAAATGTGGGCCAAGAACTTGAACGTTCTGTTGCAACTTTTGGCAACGCAGAAGCAATCGTTTCAGTGCAGGAGCAAACACGATTCACCTATAAAACTCTGTTGGGAGAGATCGATCGCTTGGCGGCTGGATTTCTTAAATTGGGTTTGCAGCGTGGTGATCACGTCGGCATCTGGGCTCCAAATCAAATCCACTGGTATCTTACCATGCTGGGAGCTGCGCGTGCTGGCCTATGTAGTGTTGGTATTAATCCAGCTTTCCAAGGACCTGAGGTCGAGTACTGCTTGCAAAAAGTTAATATTAAGGCAATAGTCGCTTCTGAATCATTTAAAACGCAAAACTATTACGAAATTCTGCACAGTATCTGCCCTGAGTTGGAGAATAGTGAGAAAGGAAAAATCAAAAGTAAAAAGTTTCCGCATCTCAAATCGGTGATTATTGCTTCGGACAGCGAGTTGAAGGGTGCCTTTAGCTTTAACGAAGTGCTTGGTTTGAGCAACGACACAGCGGCTATTAGTCGATTACAAAAAGAAATAAATCCTGATATGCCCTGCAACATTCAGTTTACCTCGGGCACTACTGGTAAGCCAAAAGCAGCGGTTCTCTCTCATAATAACATTGTTAATAATGCTATCCATGTGGGCAACCGTAATGAGTATGAAGGCCAACGGATATGCATCCAGGTGCCATTCTTTCATGTTTTTGGTGTTGTAATATCGATCATGGCATCCATGTCCAAAGGTGCTACGCTTGTATTACCAGCGGCCTTGTTTTCTCCAGAGGACTCATTACGCGCAATCATTGCAGAACAATGCACTGTAATACATGGGACACCGACAATGTATGTAGATCTTATAAGAAAGCAACGTGAATTGCAGCTTCCAGTGAAGACAGCGCAACTTGCGGTTAGCGGAGGAGCACCAATTTCGCCACAGCTAATTCGCGACATTAAGGAAGCTTTGGGTGTGAAACGAATGCATAGTGTATATGGTTTGACAGAAACAACAGCTGTGATATTCCAATCTATTCCCGGGGATAGCGAGGAACGTGTACTGAATACCGTCGGACACTTACAGGATCACGTTGAAGCAAAAGTAATCGATGAACAAGGCAATGCAGTGCCTTTTGGTCAACGTGGAGAACTTTGTGTGCGTGGCTACGTTTCCTCACTGGGATATTACGGCGATGAAGAGAAAACTAAGGAGATGATTGACAATGATCATTGGCTAAAAACAGGGTATGTAATTAAAAAAAAAAATGACATATCATACTCTTCATGACTAATTTCTTTCCGTTCCCTATACTTCTAAAGTGATCAATTTATTTTACAAGAAGATGGCTATGGACGCATTGTTGGACGTCTCAAAGAAATGATAATTCGTGGTGGCGAAAACATTTTTCCAAAAGAAATCGAAGACTTTCTAAACACCCATCCTGATATCACAGAAACTCATGTAGTTACTTAGTTTTATCACAATGCCTTTTATCATTAATTAAATGAACCTTGACAGGTTATTGGAGTACCCGATGAACGTCTGGGAGAAGAAGTTTGTGCTTTTGTACTTCTTAACAAGGACACCAAGCCAGAAAGCATTAACCGTGAATCGCTTAAAGAATACAGTAAGGGCAAAATAGCTCATTACAAAGTGCCACGCTATGTCATTCCCGTACAGAACTTTCCAAAGACCACATCAGGAAAAATACAGAAATTTAAGCTCTTAGAAATTTTCAAAAACAATCATATGAAGAAATAATTATTACTTATTAAAGATCGGCATGATTATGTACATGTACATGAAAGTATGTACAAATTTATTATTTAGAGAGTAGATTTGTTCCAACTCTTGAAATTTGAAACCATTTAATATATATTGTAAATACTGATAGGGAATGATTATAATATATTTCTTGTTAATTATGGTATTTTGTTAGATTAGAGTGAATATTCTATACGCCCACTGGGAAACTACACAGTCGAATCTCGTACAGCACGGTTAATTCATTCATGGAAAACAGCGTGTTATCCAATACCGTAAAATACGAAGTTAAGATTACATACAGATCGACCGAAAAGAGGCCTGCAAAATATTATAAATTCATTTTAATACTGCTTTGCATCAAACAATACGCAATTTTAACCAGGGACCGCAAGCCGGCAAGGGTTTTTCCCCATGAAAACTGAGTAGTAACTTCAATAGGTATTACGTTAAAAGTTATCGGAAAAATATTTAAAAAATTCCATCACGTAAATTTAATGAGAAAAAGAGTTTTTCAATTTGCTTAGTAAAGAATGGGCCACCTATTTGTCCGATTTTGATTTGATCACTAAATGGATACAAGCATATTCATTTTTAAAGAATTTTACTCTGTTTGATAGAGTGACTCTTCCGATTAAGTGATTTCATACAAATGTTGGCCGCGTTTGGCTCAGCAGTAGGCCATCCTGGAACACAAATTTTCAATCATTTAGTCCATTAATTCCTTATTGAGAGATACCAAAACTTTAAGCAGGCAATTTTCCTTTTTCCATGTTATACATACTTCCCAATTGTTTTATGTTATTTTTTTTTAGCAATAATTATTTCAAATGCATTGGATAATATAACTGCATTTATCCTTTAACCGACTTTAAACATGTAATTTTTGAGAAATTTTCAAACGTTAAAATAAAATAGCAAAACGAATGCCATATTTGGAATCGGAACTTTTTAATCTATAGATTCTAAATATACATATTAAAACATTCAAAGGGAAGAAAAAAACAAACTTTGCAGGCCTGTGTTATTAGTAAATTTTAAAACTAAAATAATTATAGTGAAAGGGAAAATGTTACATGGAATGTGATCGTCATCACATGAACTATCCAAAGCTGCCTTAATTTTAATTTTTTAAGTTATTTAAAAATAAAAATGTAAAATATTCTTTAATTTTATTTTTTAATTATTGTGAGTTTTATTATTTTTTTACTCAGGATATATTCATTATTTGTGTTTTATTGTTTTACTTAGAAAATAGTACAACTTTTTTAACATTTTTGCATACAAATCAGTGATAAGAGAGCATTTTCTGAATTGAAACTTGTTAGTTTAACAGACCTAACACGTGATTTATCTACTGACTTCAACCATAAATTCTTTTTTGTAAAATTAGACCGAAAATTTATACTCAGTTGTATTCAGGAAATTATCTCATAAAATTTTTATTTCTCCAAGTAAAAAAATAATAATAAAATAAAAAAAAGACATAATTCTTAAAAAGCAATTTTTGAATTATAACTTATAACTTTACGGTCTCGCATTTTAACACTATTTACTTCATTTTTCAAACATAAACTTAACATGGCTTTTTAAAAAGAAAGTTAAATCTGATTTTTTTGAAGGGTCTTCATCTAAAATCATCTCTTCCAATTCTTTTGGCAAGGCATACCAAAGACTATAAAATAGATATAATATAGAGCGGACAAATCGCTTTTCTTAAGCGGTGTTTCTCTTTATTTTTAAACCCAACAACAAAGTGTGTATAGTTTTGTTCTTATATATCCCGAGACTACACAAACTTTGTTGTTGGCTCTGGCACAATTTAAAATAACTAGAAGAGCTCTAGCGATTTTTCCACTCTATATGCTTTATACTCTTTGGCAAGGCATTATTGAAATTTTTCTAAAGAAAATTCTATGGATATCATCAATGGCATATCTAAACCGTTGGGGGCCCATGGCAAATTCACCGGATAGGGCCCTGTTAAATGTAAAGTAGCTCAACCAAAGTTTTTTTTTTAACATCAAGGGGTCTATTGAGTACTCGGCGCCAAAACGATTTATCTCTCTTGATTACTAACTCCTCCTTTTCATCTACAATAGAATTCCATGTATTGACGAGGTGTCGCATAGTACAGGAATGGCAACAAAGCACCTGATATTTGATAGATTTTCTTTTGATATTTGATAGTTTTTTAGGTGCAAATGTACTGGAGTCGGGCTCTGTTGCCGTTTCTGTCCTATGCGACACCGCGCCATAACTGCCATTGTTGATATACCAAACATGAATGCAAACTATTTTTCGACGCCTCGTTTTCTTCTTTGGCTTCCAAACATTTTGTTTCTTATATGTTTATTTGATTCTTTGTCAATAAAATCTTTATTCTTAAAGAACTGTCTTATTTTAGGCAACTTTTTATTCTTTACTAAATGTTTTAATAATAAATGTTAGGATCCTTCTGTGCTTATGGCTGGGGCCCCTTCCAGATGAGGCCCGTGTCATTTTGCCGTCATGCCACCCTATTGTTATGCCTCTGGATATCAGTAGTGATACACATATTTCCTTAGACGAATCTGAATCATTTGCTTACTCAAAATCTGGCAATATTTGCAACAAGTTGTCTTCACTTAATTGATCATCATTGATTTCATGGTGCTGTATATAGTCAAATCATTCGTTCCAGTAAACACCTCAGAAGTCTTAGATGCTTTCAATACAGTCATCAATTAGACTGAAGAAAATTATGCAGCTAATTTGTTGATGGGTATTAAATACATAGAGAAAGCATTGCAATTACGAATGGTTTTCAAACCTTAATGATCAACTTCATCATTCATTTTGTTTGTATGATTAGCATTTCTTTTTAAATTTTTATAATAACTACTCAAATAACTCTTATACGATTATAAGAACAATTCAATTAAGTGAACTAAAGGTGTACGGATAATTAGTTCACATAAGCGAGTATCAACTTAATAGATCTACTACTTAATAAATGTACTGTGGTTCTGTTTTAAAGAGTTTAAGTAACTTTTCTGTTGTAAGAAATATTAAATAACTTCTGGTTTGAGCTTAAATGAAATATACAATATAGTAATGGTGGTTAATACAAAGATTATAATTTGCTTAATGGTTACATATTTGGTTAGAGGAAGAAAATAAAAAAAAGGAACATTTTATAATAATATAGGCACTGTGATAAAGGAGTAAGATTTATTTGCTTATTGGTTTATGTTTGCTTGCATTTATATTGAATTTAGTTTTATGGACAATTGGTTTTGTTTTTTTCGCATTTTCCTTCGACTTTGCTGTCTGCTCTGATGGTTCTGTGCTAGCTTCTGTTTGTTTAAATGCATCCATTTGTAATTTCTCCATTACTGTTAGTGTTTCTGGATTTTTGTATTTGTTTTTCGTTGGATCGCGTCGTAAGCGTGTTTTTTGTGTAATATTTCTCTTCTTCTCTATTTCAAGTTTATGACGCAGTTTGTCCAAAACTTCAGTATAGATACTCGCATGATCTATTTCAGCTGTGGGTGAAACATTAATTTCATCAACCAAAATTTTACCAACTTCACCGAGCATAATCTGCAATAAAAATTAAAAATCATCATTATCATCATATATCGAATGAACAATCAGAATGAACTTACATTGAATGCCTCCAATTCATTTTGTGTTAATAAAGTAACAGCGGTACCTATGCGACCAGCACGAGCTGTGCGTCCTATACGATGAATGTATGTTTTAACGTGACGCGGTTGGTCGTAGGACACGACAATATCTACATCGGGTATGTCAATACCACGTGCTAAGGCATCCGATGCAATGAGTCCATGAATTTGACCGCGAGCAAAACTATCCAGGGTGTGAGAGCGCGTTTTGGGGTTCATATTGGCGGATAGTTCTTTAATAACGAGAGCATTGTCTTCTGATCTCAAGAAAAGTTCCTTGAGCACATAAGCCAAACGTTCTGCAGATTGAGCACTGTTGGTAAAACATAAAAATTTCTTCCAGTTGTGTTCCTTGATGAGTGAGAAAAGGGTAAGCGGCTTAACGCGTGTCTCAGTAATGCAGTATTTCTCCGTAAGCTCTGCTGGTGTTGTATATTTGCCAATAAATTGCCCACTGGCCTTATCGTTTTCTTCGTTCAGGGCACTCGCAGATAGTTTAGCTGCCAGTTCATCCATATTAGGTAGCACAGATGTAAACAGTTTCGGATGGAAAAGTCGTAAATCTTGGAGTTTTTCTGGATCTTGGGAAAGTGTTGCAGAGAAAAGCAACTTGTGTGGTAATTTATAAGTGAGCTCCAAGCTCATTAGATTCAATGGTGCTGCACGACCTGAAAACAATGCATTCGATGTATCATGTACATGCGAATCAAGATGGTAAAGCCAATTCTGAAAGATAGCATCCATAATACGATCAGCTTCATCAATGACAATAAAACGCAGAGATTTAAGACAGAAACCCTTTGTTGAATGCAAATGTTCCACAAGGCGACCTAATTGAATTTTTTTTTTTAATTAATGTTAAATCTATTTATGTGAAAGTACCATAGATTACCTGGCGTTGTCACCACTATATCCACCATGGAATAAAGATTCCCCTTGTACTCTTCGACAAGCTTTTTCTGTTCGACTTCAAAAGGTGTTTGTTTCGACAACAAACCAACCTTTAAGACAGTGTGTTTGCAAAGCGCAGTAAAAACTTTATAAACTTGCAATGCCAATTCAGCAACAGGTAATACAATCAATGCATAAACCTTACGCTCCAAACGTGCTTCCAATAGTTGCACGATAGGCACAGCAAAAGCCAACGTTTTGCCACTTCCAGTGGGAGCAGAGACACAAATGTCACGTGGCCGAAATGGTACTGGTTTTCTGTGTGCCTCGATTATCCATGGTATAACAACAGTTTGGACTGGAAATAGACGTTTAATTTGCATCTCCTTAAGTGCTTCTTTTAATACCGGTTCTAAATAAGTTTGGTTTTCGACTGCATCACTAAGCTCTTCTAGAGGTGTGGTGTCATCTACTTTCGGAAGGCTTGTTTCAATTATTGTAGGATGCGCTAGCCATGGAGGCAATACCATTTCCACTTTTTTAACTCTTGTAAATTGCTTATCTTCACCAAGTACCTCGAATTTGTTCTCATTATCAGATAATTCATGATTCTCTTCATCCATAGATTTATCTGCAATAAGATCTTCTACGTCAGATTCTTCTTCTGCGTCTTCTTTGGCATTATAAGTCTCTGCACTTTCAGCTGGAGCTGCTGATGCTTTGCTGACGGTCTCATGTTTTCGTTTGCGACTTTCCGCTTTCTGTAGCAATTTCTGCAGAATTGCATCTTCATTTGATGGTTCTTTCGGTTCATCTGTGTAACTTTAATGGTAAATAAATTAAATAATTAATGCTCATAATTTTGGAATATTTTTCATAAATATTACTCACCGTTTTACTGTAAATAATTCCATTTTATTTGTTTATACTTTTTATAAATTGATGCACGTGTTTCTGCTTGTTTGCCGACCAAAGCACTGAGAGTTTAAGAGAGAGAGAGAGAGAGTCGCAATTCATTGATTGTGTATACCAATCAGCTGATACAAATATACTCTTGAAAAGTAGCGAGTACCCTTGATAATAGGGTGCATACAATCGATAACAAACTATAACGATTTATCGGAATGGTTATCGTCCGTTAAAGGTTAAATGAGTATGTTAAGAGAATCAAATGTAATTTCATAAATTTATATAGGAAATTAAGAATTTTATTTACGAAATACATAAAGATTCTTAAAAAATGTGTTAATTGCACAAGAAATAAAATATTTACTCAAATTAATTCAGAAAATTAAATTAAATTAAATTATCACAATTAAAATGCGAAAATTTTTCCAGCATTGGAAGAATACACTTGTTCTTAGTCTTTTGTTTGTTTTGTGTCTGATGAAAAGATGAATTTGTTTCGTAAGTGTGCTGACACATTGACCTCACAGTGTTTTCCTCTTTGATAAAAATTCAAAATAAGAATATTCTAATTAAGGTATTTAGGTCATAATTAAACAATTAACTTTAAACTTATTATTCACACAGTATTAGAAGGTTCATTATATATTACATTTAATTATAATACAAATAAAACTAATACTGTATCTAATTATTAACATTAAAGCAATAGCTACTAGGCCTTCGATTGTAAGTGATTTTTACAGTATTAGGTTGTTTCTAAGAGGTCACTAGTTTTTAAGAAGAAGAATATCTTATTTTAATTATCTTTTAAAACAGTAAGAAGGAATAATGAAGTTTCGGAGGGTATTACACCCACTTTCAAGATGGGGGCATTGGTCGAATAGGTGCATCTCCACATGACTTTCTCATTAGAAAGTGATTTTACCACTTATTTACCTGCAGCATCAGCTTTTTCGTTACCAATAATTCCATTGCCGTTAGATGCTCAGAAAATAATATGGCTGGGACATTGATACAGGCATCCCGTATGAGGCAAATTACGAATAAGTTTAACCGCAGTTTCTATGATTAAGGTGAATGATTTAAGTGTCTTGTTGAAATCTTCACCCCCTCCAGTTACATATAATACATAATACGTGGACTGTTTGATTATCTTCATATTTTTTTTTTGCATAGCAAAGGAAAGTAACCCGTTATTTGGACATTTTTCTTCCTGGAACACATCATGTTTATCAAATAACAAAGTGTGACTCGGAAGTAATAACCAGAAAAGGGCAGACTCATCTGGATTATAAGTTTGTGAGTCGAATATGCTCTCTGTAGATGGTTTTGAATTTCTTTTAACTGCATTATACATTGATTATTTTTCTCCGCAGATTTGTATACAACGAACGTTTAATCATGTGTGAAACTTTTGATACCATCCATACAAAGCATTTAACATAATGTTTTCTAACTGCCTGATACACAAGATATACAAACCTTCAAATATCTTCTTGGCTTTTTCGCAAACAAATTTACGCGACATAATGTACCCATTCTGCTGAAAAAGCCAAAAGAAGATCATTCTTCACAGTCAAGAAATACATCAGTTGTAAGCAATTTTAAATTTTTACTGCTTTAATGCGCACAAAACATAAGAAAATCATGCAAGTAGAAATAAAGAATTGAGATTAATTTAATTTTCGGATAACTGGATTTTCGGATCAGAGAGTAGTCAAATTATCGAATTTACTACCCCTATCCATATTATTTTGATGGAGATGTTAATTTAAAAGAAAGAATGCCGGTGTCCACTTATACCTAACATGTCTATTGTTATGCCCCTGTTTAGTTCTTAAGAAGATTACATCTGAAGATTCTGTTATTATTAATTCATTCATCATATTTAGAACTAATATTATAGGCTTTCAGTTCTGAAGTTATTTATATTAAGGTGAAGTAAAGTAAGTTAAAATTATGGGATATTTAAATATTTTGTATTATATATTAGGTATTTTTTGTATACATGTCATATTTTATGGTAGAGATTAGTGTTTTTGAGAAATGCTTTTGTTTGTTTTATGTTGCTAAAATATGTAATTTCTTGATGATGAATAATCAAGGACTTGGGATCTGTGTAGTTGAAATAAGGGACAATGGTTATGGTTAGGATTGTAATGCAGTTTGTGCTGGCTCTGAGGCTTATTTGTGAGACCTAGCTTACAAAAGGATTATTATTTTTAAGGATTCAGGTGACGAGTCTAATACCCAATCAGGCTGATTATTCCAAAATATTTGAAGGTCTTTTGCTTTACCTCTACAAAGTCCGTTATCAGGTGAAGCACCCTTTTCTCTTCATCATGTTCCCTACAGAAAATGCAATTAAAATCTGAGGAATTAACCGTTTATTCAAGCATTATCTGAGTCTTCAGTATCCATTCATAAGAAATGCACTGGTTGGTTCTTGGCATGCCTAGCTTAAAATCTCCCAGAATGGACTTAAATTACCCTAGTTCAATAACTGGATTTCGTAGATCCATAAAAAGATATACATGGGCAATTTTTTCCTTTTTTCAGTCTTTTCAGCCAAGTCTATTCTATTCCATTCTATAGAAATAGTATACATACTATATATAAATACAATCCAGCCTATAGAAAGATATTCTCAATGAATGTTATGGTGCTAACATTACCATTTAATGCTGAGCCAATTTACAAATTATTAACTAAATCATACAATAATCGATACGATAAGTCACTTACAATCTATGTCTTAAGTCTAGTGGATGATTATCTTTTAAGAACTGCGGAGAATTTCACTAACATCTAACTAATATTTTTGCTTAAGCATTAAAAAGGTTATTGAGTCGACCAAGTACTTTTATTAATAGTTTCTTTGATCGTCTTAATTGTGAGATCTCTATGAAGAGTAGAGTTCTGTACCATGGTGCATTTACTATTTGAAGCAGTGCGAGAGACTGGAATCTTTGTAGAGTTTCTATATTGGAATCACTGACAGCACCTCACAACTGGATACCATAGGTCAAGACTAGTTTGGGAATTATGTCGCAAACTAAAATTTTGTTTTTCAATCTCAGCTTAGCTTGATGGTGGAGCAGCCAGTACATTTTCTTCATTTGTAGAGATAGGTGTTTACTTTTTGTTGTAATGTGGGTGTTCCATGTGAAACGCTTTTCTAGGTTTAAGCGTAAGTATTTTTGCTGTTACAGGGAAGTAGGATGGTCCCGTTTAGTATGACTGTGGACAGTCGCCTTTTCTAAGTGCAAATGATGATTCCAAAATGTTAATTTTAGCCTGCAATATGGCTGGTGCCCCAGTTGCAGGTAGCATCTAATGACAGGATGGATATTTATTTAATATTTATCCCGTCTAAGTCGGGACTGCTTGTTTTCTATTTTCAAATAAAAGTGACGATGGCATAGAAATAAATAGAAAGGGGTAGGAAGCAATTACTTGATTTTGAAGATATCAGACACAGTCGAAGGAATGCTTTATGTCAAGAAAAGCTCCAGCACTGTACTACTTACCTTTAAATGACCTTAAGGATGACTACATCGAATCTGAGACATGTCTCGGATGTCCCGTGACTCTTGGAAAATAAAATTGATGTGAGGGAATGGCATCATCTTAATCCAGCAGTGGTTACTATCTAGAATAATTTGTTATAAAATTTCTTTTAATTTATGAATCCATTCCTCATGTAAAGCTAACTGAAATTGAGATAATCGTTCTTTCTTCTTGGTAATATGAAACTTTTACTATCAAAACTAAAATATTAAATACAAAAATATTAACCGACGAGAAGCACACAAAAAATATGTAACATTATATTATAAGTAGAATAAGAAAAAGAAAAAATGCATTAAGATTAATAATAAAATAATTGATAAAATTTAAAGTTAATATGAAATTTCTTTTTGGGGATTTCATTTATCCAATCTTCATCAACAGTTGTCAACCTTTCTTAACTTGAACTTTCTTAATCATAAAATGCTCTGTTTACATTTGAATATCTTGTTAACGCAAAATTTCTGTACTAATAATAATATTTTTGCAAAATTGTCATCATTTAATTACATTTTTTGGGAATTTTCTCCCATGTGAATCACGTAAATGAGAGCACAATCATATGATCAAAAGACGTAACGACCAACATGATTGAGGCTTGGCTGTTTGAGAAGACTTGAGGCTAACAGACGCAATTCAACTCAATAAAACCACAAGAAATCAGACAGATTCACTAAACTAGTGTAAAATAATTATGCCAGATTTGCGACAAACCACCAAATCACAGAACCCAGAAACCGGTTCCATACTTCGAACTTTAAATTGACGCCGTTAAGAAACAAAAACAAAAAGTCCAGATAAAATACAAACCAAAAAGAAGTTAAGTATGTAGAAATAAAAAATCACATAAGAATATTACTCAGATACTCAGAACTGCAACTAAGCTTAACAGAACGAAATAAACACTTTTAAATATGCAAATAAATCTTGGGTTTGCGGTTAAAAAAAGGAAAAAAAAATACATTTTGTTTATATTTAGCGCAATGGAAATTCACTTAATTTGTAGGCAAAAAACACACAAATAAAAAAAGAAAAAAAAGATACAATGGAGAAAGATGGAAAAAAAACTATGTTGTTTTGAATTAAATTGCGTATACGCCCTGTAAACGATTCATGTGATCTGAGATCTCTTGTAATCTCCGACACGTCATGTCGTTAGTAAATCAAACGCATTTCCGTCAACAAAACCCAATTGAATTGATTCAAGATACAAGATTTTCACAAACAAATTCCGATTTATTTGTCTAATTGACATTTCCCCATAAATCAAGTTCATGTTTGCTTTGCACCTGCTTCACTGTCACAAATCTATATGTATTAAGACAAATGTGACAGTTTTTGAATTGAAATACAATCATACTGCAAAAGTTATGATAATACCAACTTATTTTAAGATCGATTTAGTTTAAAGTTTGCTGAGATTTTATCAAAAAGTGTGTTTCATTTTATGATACTAAGATTTGCATAATTTATTTTACTATTTTTAGTATCTGTTGACTCTTGCTTGGTTCTTCTCATTGTGCTACATTAAAACATGTCTTAGTCACTCATCCACTGACTAAGTGAATTACGCTCTCTTTCTCTCTATGTCTCTTGGGTTTTTAGCCGCCTCTTTAACTTACAACAACACACTTTTGCTATATTCAAATCGGGGGAATTTTTAATAAAATAAACGCTTTCACGGCTAACACAGTTAAAATAACCAAATTGATTGACGTTAAACGCTCGCTCATTCACTTGCCTGACGCCATATGCCTTCCATTCCACCGCATGCATGTGCTAACTGTCTGACTGATTGTATGTTAAAGCCCAGAGAGAGAGAGAGAGAGAGAGAGAGCTTGAAGTGAACTCAACTCAACTCTCGCTCGGACCAATCATATCATATTGTATCTACATATCTTTGACGTAGCTGATCATACTCATTGCTACTCACCTGTTTAGAACATGGAAACTTGTTCATATTGAAATATGGGATTTTGTTGTTACTGTTATTGTTGTTGTTATTGTTGTACGTTTGCCGATCACACACGCTTTATAAAACCCTAGGATATAAAAGCGCAAGCGTTCACTTGCCAATGTTCCGCGGCGCGTTCCAAACGCAAATATTTTTTCAAATAAATTTCTAATTTTAAGTATTTGTCCAACTGAAAAACTTCAAAAAGATATTCCTAAAAATCTCGCAGAACTTACGAAATTGTGAAGAAATTAAAAAATATTATAACTAAAATATAAAAAAAATAATTGATTTTCTTTAAAAATAATCGCAAGAGTGGCGCGTCTTTAAAGGAATATAATTTTTAGTGGGACAATAAATTAAAATTCACAAACAAAACTAAAAAAAAAATAATTAAAACAAAAATGGCAAATATTCTCAATATCATTTTTCTTGGATTAATTGCCTTGCACAGCAGTCAAGCAGCGTAAGTAGCTCAAATTTTAATAGCAATAACATACTAGACAAAACTGATACTTAAAAGTCAACAAGCGACAAGAGCAAGTTCAGTTTTGGTTAATTTAATTGCCAAAACAATTTAATTAAGTTCACTTTTTGTGGTGTTGTGGTATTCAAATAATGTCCAAAAACAAACGTCAACAACTATATATAAAAAAAAAAAAAAAAAAATAAACTGATACTTAAGACGTAAAGCCAAATAAATCATAAGTCGAAGCCAACTACTACTACATGGTAGTACAATAAATCAAAGCAAGAAAAATCATTACTATTGTCGGTTTCACCGAAGAATTCATACACTTTACAGACACACATTAAAGTAATTTAATCAAATTAATTAGAGTTTACAGTGATAGAACAATGAATACTTAAGCATATTTTAAGAAATGATAAAGTTCTTGAAACAGAATCATATAGTTCTGACCAAAGTATATAGCAGCTATGAGATATACTTAGTATAATGACGAATGATCTAAATTTGTAATATAATACTATTAACTTATAAACTGGTATGAAAGGAAACTCTGTCAGTAATCTGGAAAATCCAATTGAATCATATAGGAATAACCCTTATTTAGAAGACAATAAAACTAGTATTAATAACTGACAGTGTAAACTAGATTTATTACTTACCATTCGAAGTTATTACAAACATGACGCCATTAAAATACTCTATGAAAGATGTTGAAAAATTGAAAACCAAAAAAATAATCAATAATCGTAACCACATCGTAAGTCAGAGACTTGTCAACGACATTCCTTGAGCTGCCAATGATCGTGCAATCGATAAAACGCACACTAATCGTAGTCATATGCATTAATACGAGTGGTTGAGGATTTTTTACATTTGATTTTATTTTTTTTTTTTTCAATAAAATTCAAGGTCACCAAATTGTCTTTACCATTCTTGTCTAAGATTATTGAACTTGTCTACGGTTATTATATATTATTCGTAATGTTATTACTCATGGTGTCATTGTTATTGTTTCATAGTCAAAAAATCATTTATTAGTTTTTTTTGGATTCTTTGAACGAAAAAAAAAGTCTCAAGTTTAGATTGCATACCCCTCATACAGAGCAGAATTTGAATAGAACATGTGATCCAATGTTTAATTGAAATAATATTGTATATAGTATAGTATAAGTAATTGCACGTATTTGACAAATTTCCAAGATTTAGAAGAAGACATTGAAGAATTGGATTTTAATAGCAATAAAATTAAGAATTAAATAATTTGAAGGCAATCGAATTACTCAGATATTTCATATGTGAGATTCAAAAATGATTTTATTTTCAAATTAATTCAATGCGAGTTTAGTTTTATGCAGTTTAGTGTAAAGGGTAAGGTGCTGGGCCTAGAAGTTTTGTCAAAATCTTAAGAAGTACATTGTATTGTAGTAGAACTAATTAGTATATTTAAAGCTGAATCAATAAGATAGAGACCGGGAGAGAGAGAGAGAGAGAGAGAGTTATAGAGAGTTTTACGAAATATCAAAGTTTATAATGTACACTGAAATAAAACAAATTAAAATTATATAAATACAATTTTGTTTTATTCTAGAATAAAAACTTATTAAGAATCCTTTCCTCATAGTGTAGAAATACTATAAATAGAATAACTAACTACCACTATGTGAATTTCAAATGTGAAATATTTTTATTTGTGGAAAATGTCTAGCCAACTGACAAATTGATATTAATTATGGAATATTTTGTTAAAAGGCATTAAACTTTATTTCTAATGCCATATAGTAAGAGTTCCCATTCTTAGAATGTTGATGAGAAAAAGAAGATAAGAAAGGTAAAAAAGAAAGAATGAAAGATCAATGGGATTAATTTGTCATTTACTATTGACAGATGGACAACTGTTACTCTTAATGAGTGTGCGAATCTTTAGTATTCTGCATATCAAAATTTCAATTCTCTTTGACATGCGGGCTAAAAATAAAAATTCCATACAATTTATCATTAATCAATTAATTTTGCGTCACAAGAACCACAAATAATGAATTTATTTATCCGGTTATTGATTTGATCAAATAAAAAAAATTAACAACAAATCAAAACAGTTACAAATGTTCCTTCACCTTGTTTAGTGTAATTGCCAGAATAATTGCTATACACTTCACAAAAATGGGTGTGTGATCAATTTAGTCTGTTGTTTATCGGGGATATCAACACTTATTCATTTGAAATCCTTAAATTCAATTGCAGAACTTAGTTAGATCACTATAAGTTTATTGCATACTTTCAATCAAGATCAATTTTATGGAGACTATGAAAATGCATAAAATTGAATACAAAAGAAAATACAATTTGATAGAAGTAATAAACTTTTGTGAAGTGTATCTTATTGTTGTTTTTCCTGTTTTTTTTTTTATTTCTTAATTTTTTTTCTTTCGATTATTTGATATTGCGCAACTTTTTGTCATCGTCTTGTATTGTATCAAAGTAGAACAAATATAAGATCACAAGCGGATCTGAGTCTTTGTCACTTTCATTAAATATAAAAGTTTTTATGTTTGCTACTGTAACAAAGATATAAGATAAAATACAAAATAAGAAAAAAATTATAAGACACAAACAAAGTCATAAAGAATTTTTTGTTAATTGAAATTGAGGGATTTACGTATATAAAAATTGTTTGATGACCTTCAAATTTGATACTTGAAATACTTTAAATAATATACTTTCATTATATCTATTTAGATACAATACTACTTATATTGTAATTGTATTAGTAGTAATTGGCTTACAGTTAAAAGATTTAAGAAAAGGTTCTACAAAAGCAAAGTCAAATGAAATCACGCATTCTAAATAAAATGCAAATCCTGTTTGCTTTCGGATAAGATAAAGAACTCAGTCTACTTTTAATAGATACATGGACTTTAGATATCAATTTATTTATCTTTAAGATATGTTAAACACTTGTACAATCTTAAATTCACTGTATGTCTCCCCGCTCTATTGTTTGAAGATCATTAAAATTGTGTTATTTGCTCATGTTTATTATCTAACACTCATACGCACTGTTAAACGCTTTATTTTGTTTTATAGTATTTATTTAATAGTAATTATATCTATTCTTTTATTTTTTCTCATATATATTATAGTTCAGCTCCTTATGTTTTCAAACGTCAATTTCCTCCTGATTTTATTTGGGGCGTTGGCTCATCATCTTATCAAATTGAAGGTGGATGGAATGCTGATGATAAAGGCGAATCTATTTGGGATTTCCTAACACACACACATCCTGAGAAAATTTCTGATCAGTCAAATGGTGATATAAGCTCCGACAGTTACCATAAGGTAAGTTTATCTGTTTAATTCATTTCTCGGATATAAAATTAACAAAACAAATTCATTTACGAGCATATATACTTACTTGTAAGCGTCTTAATGGCTAAATGGTTATTCAAGTTTATGCAAATTCCGTGTTCTGTTTAAAAATTATACAGATTTATAATTGGCATGAAATGTGTCAGATGCCAGATGCCAGATCTACATGTCAAAACCAGTCATTTGCTACTTATGAGTATTTCCATTTACTTACTTACACACTTACTTATGGTAGTTATAATAATAGAAATAGTAAGTAACAACAACACATGTATTTGTTGTAATTATAAGTAGTAGCCACCCACCTTCACTTGAGTTGAATTGACTGAATTTAAGTGCGAACAGTTGCAATTGTTGTTGTCAGCTCCAGATTACACAAATACGAGTATAAAATACATTTTAACAAGGTTTATAAAGAGTTCATTAATATTTTTATTTTCCTTTTTTTATTAAGATTTTCTTTAAATAAAACATGATACATTAATCAAACTGAAGATTGTGTACAAACACATCAAGTCTAAGTTATAGTAAATCGAACTTAAGGTTGCTGTTGAAGTAGTACGAGTACTAGTTTTTGAGCAGGTGTGTCTTGTCTTGTCTTGTTTTGCCTGAGTGTGACATATTTTATCACCATTGATATATGATTACCTATTTCTAAATACTTAGTTAGTTATTGTTGTCTTAAATGAATATATGTTTGTATGCCTGAAAGATATGGCAAGATAATAAATGCTATTACAGAATCATTGTTTATAGTTCCGGCAATGAGTAAATACTCATAGCACGCGTGTGTGTATTTATAATTGCAGATTTATAATAATAAACATGAACTTTTGACCATGATAATTACGCTGTGTTAAGGGTTAAAGAACTCTGTAGGTTTATGCAATGCATATTTATTCATAAGATTATTTTAAAGATACGCATTTAGTCATCTTTATTTATGATTATTTAATGAAAGTACACAATATTTATTTAACTTCTCTCAGATCACACTTGTTAACTAGTAGTTTTGGTAGAATCCACTTGATACTTTGAAAATTGTTAAGTATTTACTTGTTTAAGAGGTAATTGATCTTTCAATTTATGTTTAGTTTTAGTATATTTATTACTTCCAGCTTGATAATTGTTTTTATTTACTTGTTCATTTGTATTTGATAATTATATTTGTGTACTTATGGTAGATGTAAGTGATCTGTCAGATCACTGCAAATCACACATAATCAATAATAAGTAGCCTGGGAAAAATGCTAATTGCATTACCTTTTAGATACTTTGATTGAATTGAATTGTAAAATATTCTACTTAGTATATGATGTAATTGATCTGTAAAGTTTATTCTTATCTTCTAGACTTGCAATTGTAATTGAATGAGTTCAATTAATGTACAATAATATTAAATAATAAACCAATAATTGATCTCATAAAGATTATATCATTTGTATTGTAGTATGTATTTACATTGAGATTATTCTCCATTTGAAACTCATGAAACTTACAAAGTACGAAGAGTATTTACAAACTTACCAGTTAATTGGGTTAATGAATGAAATTCAACAATCATATTTGTAATTTACAATGAACTTACAACATTTTATGTATTTAATATTTATTTTATGATATTTTTCATATAGAAAATATTCATACATCATTAAGATATCAAATATCATTGTACTGCTGCATCCGTTTCAAAACTTGTTGTCATATTGAATCCTTCAGAAATGCTTAAACTGCCAATCAAATGAAATGAAATGCCGCCCACAGCAATTGGTCGAATTCAATCAATCAAACTACTAACTATATGAAAATGAATGAATATCTAATTATATAAGATTGTTAACGCCTTAAATTTGTAGAACTATCTATCTGGGTGTATCTCTTATTTGATTTTATTTAATTGAAGATTAATGAGTGCACAATTTATAATGTAAACATGTAAATAACTAAATAAGTTTCGTTCTAATTGAGACACAACAACACTTAATAGATACACTCACATACATACATGAACATGTATGAACATGCAAAGTATCTTATACTACTATAAAACTATATTGTATGCCGTGTAAACAAAGCACATTAACAAAAATTTAATATTTAAAGTCAATTAATCTTAACTGGTGACGAACAAGTGGCACAGCCAGACAGACACTCGGACAGATTATCAGACTTACATGTTCAAGAGGTCGGGCTTAAGCGAACCGGACAGGTGTATTAGCGGTGTACATACAATAAAATATGTATGTATGTAGTATATGGTGACGACGGTTTTAGCCGGCTTACTTAACACGATCATTGGCATATTCTCAGCTGACTGATTGAGTTTGTTGATTTTTTAGATTTATGTAGATATTTTAAAATTTTGAAAAAATTAAAAAAAGAAACCCCGACGCATATGACTTATTATTATACAATATTAGTAATTCGCATTAAACAAATGAGAAGATTTTCAAGAGCTTAATTCCAAGATACTTTTTGCTTTATTATTATTAAATTCATTATTAGCGATTGAATGAGAAATTGCCGCAGGTGTTAAAGTCTCATACATAAAGTTCGAAGCGAATACCTTCAGTTTTGGTTTGGAATGGAAATAATAATAATAATAAAAAATTCAGATTTACACAGTAAAAATATTCAAGCTGATAAAAAACATTCAAATCATTCGAGGGGGTGATGTGTGCGAACTTGATTTGACTGGCATTCGATAGCTTGTTCAAAGCATAATTAGCCTTGTCCACCACTCGTACTCTCAATACTATTTGCACCAGAGAGGCAGGCAGGCACACAGGCACACTTGTCAAATGGAAGTAGTAGCTCAATGATCAAGGGGACGCAACATTTAAACAAAGAGGAGAAATGGAAATATTGTAATGAATTTAGGAAATTGTTGAGATATTTGCATGACATAGTACTTACATTGAAAGATACTTGTAGAATTCGCATAATCTGGTTTTGACCTTAATGCTATAACAAATGAGCCATTATCCACAGTCTTGTCATATATTCTAATTACATACAATACTACAACACACACTAAAGTATGCTTTTCTTATCTCCATCTTTTGCAGTGGCGAGAGGATGTCCAAATGGTTAAACAACTACATGTTGGCGTCTATCGTTTCTCACTTTCCTGGCCACGAATTATGCCTGGTGGTTATATGAATCATGTAAGCAATGCTGGCATACGTTATTATCGCAATCTCATCGATGAGCTGCTGCACTATAATATCACACCAATGGTCACGATCTATCATTGGGAGCTGCCACAACGTCTGCAGGAGTTGGGCGGTTGGACAAATCCTGAGATTATACCACTCTTCAAAGACTATGCCCGTCTAGTGTTTGAAATGTTTGGTGATCGTGTTAAGTTTTGGACAACAATCAATGAACCTTGGCATGTATGTGAACATGGCTATGGCGTTGACTATATGGCACCTTCGTATAATTATCCGGGTATTCCTGCCTATCTCTGTGGACACAATTTACTGAAGGCACATGCTGAGGTCGTACACATGTATCGTGATCAATATCAGAAACATCAAGGTGGCCGAATTGGTATTACTTTGGATACATCATGGCCGGAGCCTGCATCGGATAGTGCAGAAGATCGTGAGGCTTCGGAGCGTGCTATGCAATTCTATGTCGGTTGGTTTGGTCACCCAATATTCTCTAAACATGGCAACTATCCGAAAATAATGATTGATCGCATTCGTAACCTAAGTAAGGAACAAGGCTTTACACGTTCCCGTCTACCAGAATTCACTCAAGATGAAATTCATCGTATACGTGGCACTTCAGATTTCTTTGGTATTAATACTTACACCACCAATTTGGTTGTCCCCAATGACCATAATAATACCGCTGGTTTCCCTGTACCATCATTTAATCATGATATGGGAGTCATTGAAAGCCAGGACCCCAATTGGACCGGTTCGGGCTCGGTTTGGTTAAAGGTAGGTCTTGTTTATCTTTCACTTCTGCAAACAATTACATATACATATTATAAATAGTACTATTTCTGTATATGACATGAGGGCATCTCTGTGTTATGTATCGTTATTATTGTCCGATGTCGTGTTGCTGTCTTGTTGTCTATTCATTGTTATAAGATTTATTATACAAAATAATAGTTTGAATACAACTTATTAGACCGCAATCAGTCACGATTACGACAGTACAACCAATACTTATAATTAGATGATATAATGATAATGATGTCTATCTCAAAATACAATACTAGACTGTGAGTGTTTGTGTGAATTTTTAGTTCTTGAGTAATATGTTTGCTGAGGTGCAAATCCTATAATCAGAGAGAAAGCCGCCACATCTTGAATTTATGCTGTTCTGTTTCTCAAAGTGAAAAAAAAAAATTCCAACAAGACAAATGAGTTTTTCTCCTCCTTCTCCTCCTCCCGCTTAGAGTCATTCCTTATGCTTCCGTGAGGGTAACTAAAACTACTTAACTCAAATTAATTCAATTTATAGTGTTTTCCCAGTGGAGCATACCGAGAATGCAGACAGACTGACAAACACATAGACACAGACAGATGTACAAGGAAAAAGAGAGAGAGAGAGAGTAAAAGATACAAGTAAAGAGTAAGGTGTTACACTTGTTACTCAAGAGGGTTGGTTCGGGCTGAAATTGAGGTTGGAAAAGGGGCCACAGCTTCTAGATTGAGGTTTAGTGGTCGCAGGTGGTTTGACTATTATGCTTGAGGACAATGAACTTTGAAGTCAGGAAGACAAAAAGATACTTGTAGAAGCAATTTGTGTTTAAATTTTTTTATTTTTTAAGATGAAAGTACTTCCGGTTTTGTGTGAAAAGTGAATTTTAATTAAAACGGAAACGGAGCAAAATAAAAAGAATACAAACGATGAAAATTAATGAATTCCTTCAATTTTCTTCTTATACTTATAGGTTGTACCCAAAGGCATGTATAATTTACTCATGTGGATCAAAAAGGAATACGATAATCCGCAAATTATTGTTACCGAAAATGGTGTCAGCGACCGTGGTGGCCTAGAAGATTATGCCCGTGTTGACTACTATAATTCTTATCTAACTGCTGTTCTGGATGCTATTGAAGATGGTGCCAATGTTGAGGGTTACATTGCCTGGAGTCTGATGGATAGCTATGAATGGAAAGCTGGCTTCACTGAGAAATTCGGTCTCTATCATGTAGATTTCAGTTCACCCAATCGTACACGTACACCAAAGATTTCTGCTCGTGTCTTTGCCAATATTTGTAAGACAAATATGATTGACTGGAGTTACAGACCAACATTGGATGATGAGCAATTGACTGTTATGGCAAGACTACCAGAAATGAACTACAGTTCAGGTGTGATGGGTAATACTAGAAACTCAATAGGTCTATGGTATCTGATGGCGTGTACATTGATTCTATACGCTGGACTGACTTCAATGAGAAGTTATTAAGGGTTTATTTCACGAACCTTGCCATATGATTTTTTTATATTTGTAAATACAAAAGACAAATGAGACATGATGTAGTACTATGTAGAATAAGTAGGATGATGAAGATGATGATGGAGTTGCTGATGATGATGCAAAGTATTGCGTATACGTTAAGTCAATTAATACAAAGTAGGAATAGTAAAGTATGTAATTGTTGTAATATATTTATGTAAGAGATTTATGTATATTAACTATAATGTATTTAAAGCAATAAAGTTGTGTGATATTATAAATGATATAAACATGTGTTTTGCCACTACTTATCCCGATACGGGTTTGACAAGATCATCAACAAACAGACATATACAATAATAGTATACTACATCATTAGATGATTGCTTTCTGTTGTGAGTACAATGGACTCTATTGAACCTTAATCTACTATTGTTAGCAAAAAAAAAAAAAAAAATTGTAATAAAAATACAATCATATTTTAAACATCAGTTCCGTATTGGAATCAAGAAGACAATACGCGGATCTTTTGTATGGTGTCAATAAAAGATATGCGTATCAATGGTAAATCTACCCACAGAATTTTGAATTTACAATGAATAACAGCAGTTAAAATACAACACAAATGGCCCGCGTTTATACTTTACTATACTATACTATAGGCATTTGTTTAATAGTTACGAATCTGTAATGTTATGTCGCTTTGGATAATGACAACAATAAATGACAATAATCAAACGACAAAGACGACGATGACGACTTTCAATAATCTCAGCTAATTATAGGGCTGACTGACTAGAAGTTAATTTTTATAAGCGTTCTTTATTGAGGAAAGAATTGAAATTATAAAACCAAATCGAAAACATAAAGAAAATGTTTGCATCATTTGCTATTCACGTGTTTAAACCTCTCCTAGAGAGACACTTGCCTGCAATACTTACTTACTAATAATATTTGTTTTGTCAATACAAGTTTCCAAAGCTTTAATGCTTGTCACATCCGCTTTGACCAAACATATATCTATTTATCTATAACAAATGATTTAACTCAAGCAATATTGAACAATAAATAAATAAACAAAAATAAATAATAAATAAATAAAAAATTAGAAAAAATGAAATTGAAATCAAATTCAATGTTAATTTAAAGCGACTTTCAAAAGCCTTCAGAGCTGTTGAGATTACACGAAATGTTCAAAACTATTGTAGTAGTTCTAACTTTTATTGTACTATTAAATAATCAACTAAAAATTAAAAGGGAAATACTATAGACTATAGACTATAGAGTATTGTACAATTATAAGCGAGACATAAATTATAATTTTAAAATAGGAAATAAATACTTACTTAGATATTCTAATTGTTAGGCAGCCGTGTGCACACCGGCTTATCTGTGGTGAAACAAATCACTTGTACACCTGTTTACTTGACTTGGACCTGGGCGCGATTTAATCGATCGATACTAATCGAATTGTCTGCGCTATGGCAACAGCAACAGCAACAACATAGCCCTACGGGAACTTACTTAGTGAGACGCCATGGCCCCTGCTACCCTTAGATGCCTTACCTTATCTCGCCTTGTCTTGCATTGGGGCTAACACGGATGACGTGAGCCATATTGTCGTGCTATGTTTTTTTTTTCTGTTATTTAAATAAATATTTAATTTGCATTCATTCTGCCAATCGGTCGGTCGGTCGGTCGGCATCCGCTCTGCAGAGTTTGTTTAACTTTGCCAAAATGCTTAACTAAGATTGCTAGTACTCGTAAGAATGCTTTTATATTAAGTGTCGGATGCCTCCCGCACGGAATGGTGTGAAGCAAAATATATTAGTAGAGTACTATGAGTGAGTTCATGAGTTTCCGCATCTCGAGTTTTGAGTCGTGCGCACGCCTCAGCTTAAATGCCGCAAAAACTTTTCAAATCTTTGTATTATCCCACTAGTATAATAACACATATTCACTTTGCCATGATATTTGTTACGCTTATGCATCAGAGAACCCATAAATTAATGTAGACTATACATACTTATATGGAAATGATCAGCATGACCAATGCATGTTAGTTTTTTCTTTAGTTTTGTAGATATTAAGCTAGGGGACAGTCCTTAACTAAAGTAAATATTGTAATTGTCACGTTGAATAGATTTATTTATTTTAGCTTAATACCTATTAGGAGTGTTTTTTTTTATACATTTTCTCAAGTTGTTCTTAGAAAAGTGAGCCATGTTTTACTATCATGAACGGTTATTATATCTAGTTCTCCGATTACTGGAATTGGTAGACACCATACAAAAATCACCAAATCATTTGCATTAAAATTGACATTGGTGGGGAAAGGTATTTCAGCTTCGGAGAACCGATGTTCTAACTTGATTTTTGTTTGAATTGCTAAAAGGAAATTAGATAAAGTTTACAAAGAAAAAAAAATTATTGTTGTTAGAAATAAAAAAAAAAAATACAGAGAGTCGTAACATATAATTGCTGATGAAATTATTGTAGTAAATTGCATCAGAAATTGATTTTGTTTGATTTCACGCTATTGTGTATTGTGTAATATCTGCTATCATTGGAAGTTCATTGAAATGAAGCGAACTTCATAAATTAATCAATTCGAAATCGTGAGGTGAGGGTAAAAATAGTGAAATGAGTGCACAATTTTTTTTTTTTAATCTTTCAAAGTTAGTCTTCACAATCGAAATTATAAATGTTTAAGGTGCTTTCGTGTAAGGATAAATCATATATAATATCATTTGGTGCATCTTCTTCTAATATGTTATATGAGGTAAGATTATAAAATAACAGAAAAGAACTACGCATACTCCAAAAACCGCACGAACGATAGCGGCGAAGGCTTCTTTTTAGACTGCTGCCCTTCCCGTGTCATTAGTTTGTAGATGCAAAGACTATGCAATACATTGGCTGGATAGTTCTCTCACCAAAAATCAGTATATTTTTTTAAAAAACCACATCAAAAATAAATGCTTGTCATATGCCTGTATTTATACAAGGCCATATTAAAACCGATTTAGACCTACTGTATTCAATTCAAGACTCAAACCTTAAAACCATTCAGAGGTTCCAAAACAAAGTCTTGCGAATGGCAACTGGCACTCATCTGTTAACTAGTAATCAGGAAATTCATATACAACCGAAATATTCATGGATATCAGAGGAAATCAATCGATTATGACAGCGGTACACCAACAGGTTAACTGATCATCCAAACAACCTGGCAGTAAGCCTACTCGACAACAGTGCAACTAAAAGAAGACTAAAGCGATATCAGCCGCTAGACCTTCCATTTTTCTTTGAAAAACAAACCGAATTTAATGTAACTCTTCCCACTTTTCATAACTCACTCATCCTTTTTCCTTCCCCTTTAAAATGTTTTACCATCATGTAAAAATGTGTTGTATATATTTTTTTGTAAATACTAAAGTAAAACCAGAAAGATGGCTATCATTGGCTATGCCAAAGATGTAATACTCTTCACGATCCTTCCTTTCTTCATCACTATATTCTCTTTGTTACATTTTGAGTATCAACAAAGAACGCAGTTTGAGTGGCACTTTTATTCTTGTTTGTCATTTTATTTGGGTTTGTATGGGAGGTACCCCTCCTGGTAACCCTTGGATAATGTTTGATGAAACAGAAACTTATAGTGTCCAAATTTCAGTTTGATACGACAAAAAACAAAAAAAAAAAACAAATTCAAATAAGAACTTTAATTTAAAAGGGGGTTTGTATGGGAAGTACCTCTCCCGGTAACCCAAGGATCATGGAATTTATATGGTTGGTGGATATGGACCAGAAACTTATAGTACAAAAGCAGACAACTTTTTCTAATAAGAACATTACGTTAAAAGGCGGGTTTCTATGGGAGCTAGCCCCTCAGTGGTCCGATTCCGCTGATTCCGACAATTTTGCAGCATATGGTAAAAAGAAACCTATGTGCATTAAGCTCTCTAGCTCAAAAACTGAGGGACTAGTTTTGATACAGACGGACGGACAGACGAACAGACGGACATGGATAAATCAACTCGTCTCATCGAGCTGATCACAAATATATATACTTTCTGTGGTCTGCGATTTCTGTGTTACAAACTTCATGACAAACTTATAATACTATTCAATCCTGTGAAGAGTATAATTAAGCATTTAATGATTGTCCAATACAATCTTGGTTTTATGGTAAATAAAGAAAGGAAAAAAGAAAAAAAAATATGCGTGAGTTTTTGAGTGATTAAAGGTTCCTGAGATTTCCTTACGTTTTAAGTGTATTTACAATTTCATACTACATGTTTTTTGAAATTTCTATCCTTGGCTTCATCGTATCAGTAGAATTCAAATGAAAGTTTATGTAATGTACTATTCGATTCAAAAAATAGATGTTTTTTGTGAATCTGCTATACAACTTCTTTACTGTATCGAACCAAATGAGTTAATACTGATTTTTTTTTCCACCAAATATCATGAATACTACTATTTAGTGGCTTACTTTTAAAGATATACTTCTTTCTCCCTTTCTATGCCAAATTAATCGTTCTAATCCATGAGTTTGATTATCTTAATGATAATTCCAGGTCCGAGGTATTATAGAATAGTAATAGTGGCGATTGTTAGATTGCTATTAATAGCAAGTTATTTTTTCTGGTATTTTTGCATGCATCAATACTATCTACCTGTCGTTTTAAATGCATTAGCATTTCCAGAGGGAAATTTCTCAAACTTGTTTTTTGCTTTAAAGTCACTAGACTTCCAAATATATCGTCAGTCTGTCTGTAAATCTGTAATGCTGTCTGCGGTTTTGTGGTTTCACTGAGAAACTGACATTTTGTTGCCACACTTATTTATGGATTATTGTAATTGTACATTTAATAAAATTAAATATGATTTAAAAGAAGATGCAATGACACCTTACATAACGATCATAATTCGTTCCAGATAATTACAACATTTTCCATGTAAATTGATGTAAAATAGAATCATGCGTTACAAGTCGAAAAAAGTAAATACTCAAACATTTTATATTCAACTTTTAAGGAACTTGAGTCTTCTTGATCGTTTCTTCTAGCTAGGAATGAGACAATCAACAACGAGACATACCTAATACTTCTTTGAGAAAAATTTGTTTAGATTCGTTAGTTTTTGAAATTGTTGAAAACGCGACACAACATTATTATTAAATAAATCTGTAGCGCTATTAGCCACTGCCTTATTAGGGTGATGCTTCCCAATGTATGATGAAGATTGTTGCTCTTCTGCTATATCCCCTTCCTACACATCTTGCTATTATACAATGCAACTCCCTAAGCAGTTAGCTTTTGACTGTGATCTTTCACAATCTCATTGATATCAATCCAGCTCCATCTCATTAGCCAAAAATACAATATCATTGACTACTGGCTTCATAGATACTCCATCGAATCCAATCAAGTCACATTCGATACAGCTCTCTGCACATAGCTTCTTCCATGAAGATGTTAGGGTTCTCTGGGCTACACCTTTCCATGCCTTTTCGATAATCTGGAGAAAGGCAATGATGTGGAAGTGATCATTCCAAAACTCTTTTAGAGTGAGCGTGGCTCCTTCAGTCATATCAAATCAATGCTGGAAATGTTATTCACTGTAGAGCTTCTTAAATCAAGAAATAAGCTGCTGGTCCATAGGTTGAAGTAATGAAATGATGATGGGAAACAGAAAATGATTAATTTTAATTCTTCAATGAAGTTGTCTTGTATGTTAAGTCAACTCAGAACAAGCTGCTAGTCTGTATGATTGTTAAACGTGCTATTCATCACCACTTGTCTTTTAAACTTACAATAACATTTTATGTGCAATCATTGATAACATTTTTAAACGTGTTTTATTTCTAATAATACAATCCAATATTATAATAACTAATATGAATTTACAATAACTCATTTCCGGATCGCGGATTTAGGGGTATTCTGCGAGTGCCGAGCTGTAGGCAACCGGACGTGACACAGGTTGCGGATAGTGAAATGCCTTTAGATATAAAGGTTAGCTGCGAATCACCAATAAGCAGTCCCACACAGCGTTCAGCGGCTAGGAGGGGAGAGTCTCAGAGAGGTTTCTGGGTTGCACCGAATTCCTCATAAATTCTGAGTGCCTACGATCCTTCTAGCGACATGGCAGGTGTTTTGGCGCAATCCAATAACCATTCATGCTAACAATCTATGCATGTCGAAGGCACGGCAGCGGAGGAGCTCCTAGTGAGCCAACGGTACCGTCCCCAGACTTCCAGGAAGTTTACTACCATTATGTGTTTAGTTATCAAAAGACGGTAGTTCCTACTAAGCTCCTGTTTTGTGCTTATAACTATCGTGGGAAATCTACCATCTTGAATAAGAGTTATTTTCAACATGGATCAAAACGTCAAGATTTTAAAGTTTTCAAGGGGTAATCGTGTATCGAGAAATCCCCCTGCTCCGGCAGCCTGCACATCGGATTTAGAAATACAAAATTCATGTTACGTTAATACGAGTTTTATAGCAGAAACCACAAAAAAGCATCACAATAAGGACCATCGAAATAAACAGCAACAGAATGCATTCACTTTTAAGACGTGCACCCCGATCGGCACATGTAATGTAAGGACGCTCTATCAATGCGGTAGACTATGTCAAGCCGCGAAGGAACTTAAACGACTCCACATAAAAATAATGGGCCTCTCAGAGTGCAGATGGAACGGATTTGGAGAACACCAACTAACAACGGGCGAAATTTTTTTATATTCTGGTAGAGAACCAAACGATACCCATATTGATGGGGTCGGCCAGCAAGTTCCTTATCACCTGGGAGCCAATAAACGAACGCATAATAAAAGCGAGAGAGGCCCTATGCTCCAATGGGAGATACAGGAAATGATAATAATTTGTAAACACTTCGACATTAGATATATAAAAATTTATAAATATTACTCACGCATTGTATACTTTTGGGATGCAAGTTTTAATAGAAGGTGAATTAATAAAATGTTGCATACTTTTAAGCGTTGATTTCTTTACAATGTCAATGAACTGACATTGAATGTGTCGATAGCCATTCAATCATATGAAATATGTGCAAAGAATTAACCAGTCCTTAAATAGGGTTTTCTCATAATTTTTCTTCAATTTCTATAAATAATTTCTAACCAACCACAACAACTAAACAACTAAACTAAATCTATTTAATCCCAAACACCCATTATTATCATGAACTCTCTAATACTTATTGAAAATTAATACACATTTTCCACCAAATATGTATGTACATTCATATCCACCCCTACCCACCTCCCTGTAAGCACATGCTATACAGAATCAGTTTTAATCCCATGAACAATGTATTTTAAGAGTGTCAAGTTAAACATCTGCCAAAACCTTAAATGAACCAAAAAACAACGAAAAATAAATGAAAAAAGGATTAAATAACAGAAAGTGAAAATAAAAGTTTCCTTGTTAAGTAAACAAACATAAACAAATAACAAATGGAAAAGGATGAAAGTGAAAGTAATAGAAAGCGAATGATTGCTGATGACGCTGACATCAAATGACAATTTCTACATTCACACGAAATGAAATTTATGAAGGCATGAAATGATTTCTCACATGATTCTTTCTAATCATTAATTATTGATATTCAATAGATTGACAATAATATTAAAAGAAACTAATGAACTTTGAACATGGCGATGCTAATTTGATTAACAAAGAAATATTTCTGAAGAATAACAAACAATCAGATTTATGCTGGTTTCGATATAAGTTTTCCTAAGAAAAATCACAGCAAGAAAAATAAATAATAATAATAATAAGAAACTCTTTTTCAAGAGTTTCTTCTCTATGTTATTTTTATCGGAGAAAAAAAATCAATTATGCAATTATGATTATTGTTATAAAAATAAAAATCAATGGAATACAATTTACTATGAACAATGATTGAAATGTACATTCCCTCATGTTTTTGTGTCACAAACGAAAAAAAAAACCCGAATCGACAACTTCAAGTAATAAATACAAATGATAATAAAATTTAATGCACAACAACATCAAAATGATTCTCTTAAAAATCCAACTGAGATTGCCATTTTGCTGGCTTAACTAGCTACCATACACTCATTGATCCATCCATCCATCCATACATTCATTGAAGTATTCGGTAGCATTCAAGTGCGCCCTGAGCTTCTACGTTCATATACACATATTCTGGATATGTATACATTTTGGCGATGAAGCGATAAAGTATCATTTACGGCATTTATTGAGTTGTGCTTTTGCTCGCGCACATTAAGAATCCATGTCAATGGCGTCAATGGCATTATGTACCATAGTAGTTGTTTCGGTTGGTAATGGGGGCGATTGATCCCGATGTGTTTACTGGTTGCTGCCGCTGTTATTCCCTTCCTTCATTTCAATCAAGTGCTATGTAACTGTAATTGTAGCTGACAAAGCTTTTATTCTTTTATTTACTTATGTGAGTTAGTGTAGTGGGTCTTCGAGTGCAACACTCAGACGCCCTACACATTGTATCGTACGAGTTTATCCCATTGTCCAATGGTCCCTGCTTTGTGATTCCATTTGCATGAGGGTAACAAACTAGAAAGATTTTCATCTGACAGAGTGTTTTGATTTAATAAAACGCAATTTTAATCATTTCATATTTGAAATATGATTTCAATGTCTGTTATTTATCTGATGCGCTTTTAAAGTCGGAATATGGGAATAAGATAAATTGATTTTAGCAAATATTATATGTCATATATTTATATCAAATTATGACTCAAATGATGATCCCACCAGGTAGGTACTAGTGATGTTTTTTTTTTTTTTTTTTCTTGCCGAGGAAGGGAAGCATCGAAAAACTGTGGCCGTAGCCGTAGTGTGGGACTTTAATCCACTAAACCCTCCCTCAAGTCCGACGGTTAGTCGTCCCAGAACTTCACCGATTAGGTGAGGAGTATATTTCTACTCAATCGTTCGTTTTTATTATTCTGTCCGAGTCCGGGAGCAATGATATCCATTGCCTATCGCGAAACTTCTTCAACTCGTTCAGCAGATCTGAGTGCGTTCTCCGTGTACCGCAGTCTATTCGGTATGTTCGCAGCTGCTGCACTTGCCGCATTCCACTTTCTTCTATCCTCGTACATATGTGTGACCAGATTTGACTCCGTCACTTCTTCGCCGAATGCTGTTTCAAGATCAGTACGCTCATTGATGAACCGTGGGCAATGGAACAGCACGTGACAGGCGCTTTCTGGCTCTACTGGGCATATTGGACAATACTGGTCGTCTTTGAGGTATAAGTATTCTCTGAAGCAGCCATGTCCGGTCAGCAACTGCGTGAGATTATAATCAAACTCTCCATGATTACGGTTCATCCACGCCTCGATATTTGGGTTCAATTTATACATCCAGCGCCCTTTCTCGGATTGATCCCATCGTTGCTGCCACGCGGAAATTGTGCGAATCCTCTCTTCCTTTTTTTATCGCGATTGATGGCCTGTGGCCTGTGCCGCTGTACAGTCGCCCCATTTTAAACGCGAGCTGGTCGATAGGAATCTTCCTTGCTACGACGCAAATGGCATCGTCTGACACAGTGCGGTAAGGACTGGCTACCCTCAGAGCACTGAGTCTGTATGTGCGCTTTATGTTTTTGAAGTATGATAACTTCGTGACCGCCTAGATCGGCGCAGCATACAGAATCAGCACTAGTGATGCTCGATATAGGTACATAAACGGATGTATAATAAATATCGATATTTAACCCTGTTTACATCGAATCAATTCGATATAATTGCACACATCAAATATCGAAAACGTAGTATCGATATTTTCTATTATTCTATATATCGTATTCTAAAACGTACCGAACACTCTCGAAATTTTAAAGACTCAAGATGCAAAGACGAAATTAATAGATAACCCCAAAATCAGTAGTGACAAAGGCTATTCTGCTTCGAGGCTTTGTGACTATCGACTACTTTACAGAGTTTTCGTAATCAAGCGCCTGATACAGTTGCATGTTGTGGAACTTGTGCTGTTGAAACATGTAGAATGCATAGTATATAAACTGTTTACTTTGCATAGCGTCGTATGGAGTTTGGCATTTACTCTTTGAATACAAATCTTATAATATGGCCAAATATATCAAAATTAATTTGACTTTGTTTAATCATCGCTTTAATCACTAAATCACCGCCACACCCATGCTTGAACCAAGCCAAATTTATCGTGATCGTTCTTGATTTATTTAAACATGTTTGACAATGAATGTAGTTCGTTCGATCGTTCCAATTTTAATAAATTAAGTTATCAAAGTTTGTAGTAATATCTTTGTATTTCCTAACTAATATTGCTTATCTATCAGGGATATCCACCAAATGGCAATTGTCTGGTGCCAGAAATCTCTTTCGACGGTTTTGAAATCACTGAAGTTTATAAATACTGTTTAGTTAAATTGATCATTATTTGAAGTTATAAAAAAACCAACAAATGTAGCTTATTGTTTTCCTCGGTAATCTACATTTAAAGAATTCAACATTTCAGTTGTTTTAAGTTTAAATTTGCATATTAAACTTCTAAGTTCGAAAAATGAAATCTCCGAGATTTCTAGCACAACTACAGAGAAACTGGATCAATCGGCAAAAAACCGCTTTCGATTTCTGGCACATGCCTGTTTATCTAATAAGCATGTATTTTTGCATTGATGAAGAAATAAGTTAGTAAATTTTAAAGACTACACTTTTGGATGTACCCATAGGGCATGTGATCAATCCCTTATAGCTCTCGAATTTGGCTAAGAGTAATAAAATGATTCTACGTGAAATATAAACTCTAAATCAACTCAACGCACAAATGAAAGAATATCTTAATAAGGTGATGATATTACATGTACAATTCATATAATATCTAAAAAAGCACAGCTGAACATTTTTTTCTTTAATCACAAGCCAAAAGTTTTTTAAAAATTAAAAATTCAATCAAAGAACAAATTTTCTTGATAGGAAATGTCATAAATCATTGTATTGTAGAATAAGGATAATGACATGTTGCAAAGGTTTAAAGACAACAAGGAAAAACCAATGATCAAAAATAAAAAGAAAGACGCAATAGGGAACGTGCCAAGAATATTTACAGATCAATGTCCTCTAGAACACCTGGCTATTGGTTAAATTAAGAAAAATTTATTAATAAAGAATAAGGAAAATCTTTAACAAGGGTTTCTCAAAAGACAAATTCAAACATACATACACATATATGAATGTGATACTCTTTTAAGTTGTGACGTTTGAAAACGATTGCGCAATATGAACTAACATACTGAATTAACATTTACTCACGCGTATCGTGGTTTTTCCTCTCTTTATCCCGTATATCCTTCCTTGTACACTTTAATTACGCACAAATTACAACATCTACACATGTGTAATTTACTATAGATATAACAACCTCTTTCTACATACATGTTTACATATACGTATAAATAAGGACTCATGTCGTGTGTTGTACATAGTATTGTATTTTTGAAAAACAAAATAAAAAAAAAACCTAAACTTTTAATACGTTGCGCAACAATCATTTTTTTGGAACCAAAAAGAAAAAACAACCCTTTTTCAATTCCCTGAATATTGTACAATAATGCAACGTGAGATGGGTGTGATGTATAAACTATGCGGCCTACTGTACATGATTCATCAGACATTCGTTTTCATATAATAAAATAGGGAAAAAAACTACCACCAACAAAATGCCAACCTTGCTAACGACAACACAAAACTGTTTTGTCGGTTACTACTGTTTTTATTATTATTTCTGCTCCTGTTGTTGCTTAACCAGTTATATAACTATCCTGAATACTGTAGATAGACAGATAGATAGATGATGATGATGATAACACAAATGTGGCAGGTATAATCGGCTCGCTTCCTGGATTTGTCGCACTGCGACTTATGTCCAAATACAGCTGCGTTTACAATCGAAGAATATTGAAAATTGTGCATCACCGAACCAACTAAGCAGGCGTTTTAGCATCTCGATTTGTTACTATATAGAATTTCATGCATATGTTTGATAGTTTGTATCGATCATATAATATTATTGTTATAACTATTGATCGCTTTGATATCGAATTTTTATTATTGTTGTCATCATCATCATCATTATTTTCATCATCATCAGAATTGGTGAGGGGGGGTCGCATTTGTCACACTTTTTAGGGGTTGATGCTGCTCTTGTGTCCTTCACTTTTACTTGGGTTGAATTGCATGTTGGTTAATCGTCATCAACCCCGAATTCAGTTTTTGCATGCACTTTGATACCCTCCTTTTCTGGCAATGTACTTTGGCCAAGCCAACTGGTTCGCAAGGCTCTAAAAACCAACATATACAACTAAAATAAATTGAGAGAATAATTTAATAAATTAAGTTAGGGAATCTGAATGTTAGGTTTAGCTGGGGACTCCCGACTACGGTTTAGAGTCTTCTATTTTCATTAGATATCAACGGGATCTAAAAATTCCAGTAAATCATAGTATTCATGAAGAGCCATGATCTTACATACTAGCGAACCTGGCGCACGTTACAATGCCCCATCTTGATGTCAATGCGTGATTTTTATAGTCATTGTTGTTTTTTATCAATAATTCACGTGAATGAAGAAGATGACAATCCAACGAAAATTGTTCGCGCACGAAGCACTTCCAAACGAATGGTGACCTATTTCTTTGGAATAACCTGACTTATCGTAACCGTTCCACTGTGGAACTTAAAACGGTCAATTCTGAGTGATACGCGACCATCTGTTTGCCAAAAGTTCTTAGGCTCAAACAATCGAGTTTTTAAAGGCATTTAGCACCAAATGATCTCTTTTTGTTCCCAATAGTGAAGAACAAGTTACGTGGTCAACGATTTTTTACACCAGAAGAATTCAAAAAGCATGTTTTGGAGTTACAATAATCGGACTGGAAAAAGTGCTTCGAAAATTGGTTTAAGCGTATTCAAAAATCTATTGATCTTCATGGAGAATACTTTGAAAAACAAGAAAGCCATTTTTGAATCCATTGCAAAACTTTTGATGTGCTCTACGTATAACCGGAACACAATTTCGTGAGCGATTTGTGCAGTTACTCAGTTAATAACACAGTCCAGAAAAATTTGTTTTTTTTCCTCCCTTTGAATGTGTTTATATAGGATGTATATAGATTAGAAATATGACATTCATAATTTTTTTATTCATGTTTAAACTATAACAGAAAAATAAATCCCACCATGTGTAAGTCGGACTCGCACACGGAGGGTTCCTTATCATCATACAAGATTTTTTGCCGCAAAAATGAATTAAGTATTCAAATAGGTGAGAAGTGCAACTCCTAGTGGTCTGTGTGTCTTGAAATTTATGGGTATAAGTCAGACACTTATAGTATCGAAATTATAGTTCGATAGTAAAAAAACAAAAAACGTATTTCTAAAAGGATCATGAAGAAGTTTCTTGTATGGGAACCCATTTAATTTTTTTAACTTAACTTTAGTTTTATTATTTGTTTGTTGGTTTTAGTTTTAGTTATGTCCTTGCAATACACACTACCACTACGCCATTGATGATGTCAATGCCAAATTTCATTCTAACGAAACCAAAGATGTTAGAAGTCTCTTGTATGTCCCCCTTAATTTTTTTTTATTTTAATTGTATTATTTGTTGTTATTATGACAATAGAAATACACATTCTGTGAAAATTTCAACTGTCTATCTATTACGGTTTCTGAGATACAGCCGGAGTAGGACGGAAGGACGGACAGACGGCGATAGCTTAGTAATAGGGTCCCATTAGCACTCTTTGGGTACGGAACCCTAAAAAAGTATATTTATTTTAAAAAAAAATTTAAAAAAAGAGGTAAACAAAAACATTCCGCATGAAAAAATACATATGTATATGTTCCAACATTCATTGTGGTCGGTCAAACGGTGTCGGAGTGTAGCATCGTCGAACTATTTTGCTCGTCCATTTTTATACATACATATTAGGGATGGTAATTTTCAGTACCCTTGTTATTCGCGGGACTTGAAAATGGCAATCGATTAGTCCCGGGACTTAATTTTAAACCATATTTTATTTTTCTTTTCAAAAATTCAAGAGCTTCAGTACCTAATGGGTAAGCCATCTATTGCTCCGATGTTGGCTTGGTCATTAAATAGACAAAACCTAATTTTTTTTAAATTAATTTTACTTAATTTGTTACAGTGATTCTTCCACTTAAGTATGAAATGGAAACTGGATAACCTTCTACAATGTTTATATTGCAAAATGAACAACAATGTAGCTACTACTTTAATGAATCAATAAATATTTAAAGGAACATCCCAAATACGTAAGAGATCAACTGAACATATTTAAAGCAATTCGCTTGAAGTTTAAAAAATATTTATACTTATACAAGTGATATTATTTTCTAGGTCGAATTACAGTATGTAAGCCAAACACCACATATTTGCATTGAGTGCAGTATTTATTCAACTTAAATAAATGTTAATTTTGCAACTTTTAATGGAATTGCAAAGTTTTTTGGTTGGAAAAATGTTCTGAAATATATCCCGAGTTTCACGTTGTCTAACCCTACGATTTTTGGGACTTAAAAAAGGCCGGGATTGGCATCCCTAATAGATAAGTATCTATATATACTTAATATATATATACTTGGATTAATATTTTTTTTTATATATATAAACTGTTTACTTTGCCTGAAAACTCAAAAATATATTTCAGTATTTTAACAGTTATTGTTGCGTTACATACACAAATGTTAATAAAAGTATTAAAAAAAATAATAATAATATATTGTAGTTATCTTGACCGTTTTTAGACCTAAGCATATATTGTAAAGAAACATGGAGGGTTGGAATTTACACCTAGATGCAATTTCCTCACATTCAAAACCTTTTTCATACAAGGTACTGCCACTAGACGTTAATTACATTGTTGCAAAATACAATTTGACCATTGCATCGAGTTATGATGATACAGAATTGGAGGAATTTGTAAAATATTTAGACCCTTTGGAACTTTTAACAGACACCAAAGATACTGAAAATGAATTGGTAACGTATCAATTGGAAAATTATATACTTGCAATTTTTCTTGCAAGGAACGATCCGAAAGGTTTAATCAGCTTAAGAGGTCGATTTCGAAAATATGCTTCTCTTTACCAAATTGATACAGACATTGTGGATAAAAAAATATTAGATGCAAAATCTCTTCGGTCCTCCTCACTTTCAGCTGGAGATAAGTCAAAGAACAAAGAGTTTGTGCTCAATGTCAAAACAAAATCAAAAATATCAGAATGGTCCATCAATGACCTAGAGAGACGTTTAACAGAAATGGAAAACAATAGTAAGTATTGTACTAACAGAAATTGTCAAATGCTAACTAATATCCAGGACCACAAAAAAGGGAAAGGATAAAAAGTGCAATAAATATAAAAAATAAATAGATAAACAAATTAATCTTTTTAATATAGTATAGATGATATTATTCATAGATAGGATCTATCCACTCAATATTCAGAACTCTTAAGAACAGAACATTATTGTAAAAAAAGAATAATATAGAAATCTATGATGATCTATTGATGATTTTATATATTTTTTATTTGTTTTTAGCTGATCAAACTCTTCGTAATTTACGTTCTTATGGCGAGGAGTTGAAGATACGGATAGCAGAAGCCGAACTAACTTCGAAAAACTTTATTATGTATTTTGTAGACAAGCCAGAAGACATTTTTTTTCTAGAGAAAGCACAACCCATTCAAGTATTCAGAAAATGGCAAAAATATTTTCAGCATTGGAAGTCGAAATCTTCTGGTATGTTACATCTGATAAATCTTAAAATGTCCGCTCTGCGTACAAATTGTAACAGTATGCAATCCAAGATTATTACAAGAACCGACATGAGCACATATTCAACAGAAATCGACTATGAGAACTTGATCATAATTCGTAAGGACAGGTTTAAAAAACTTGATCACTTATTAAGTTCTATAAAACGCTTAGAGTTGAGCAATCAAAAAGCTTCTCATACATGCTTGGATGCTCTGAAACTTTTAAAAAAGAAAGAATTTACATTAGAAGACTTTAAACAAAGATGCGATGGTTTAATACGTCATATGGGCCGCTTGGAAAAGGAGATAAATCAAATTGAAAAAAAAAACGCTAAAGATCGAGGAATATTGATGAATATCAAAGTTCGTAATAGAAAATTTATAGCTCCAAAAATTGATGATTATATTGAAAAAAAAGATGAATTGGCATCGGCCATAAAAGAAGAGAAAATTTTAAATCGTAAAATCAACATTTTGAATATGAAACTAACGAATCTCAAAACGAAACTACTTAAATTTGGATCAACCGGCAAGCACAGCAAATCAAAAAAAATCAAAATTGTCCAGTAAACAAGAAATAAAAAAAAAATATACAAATTTTTGTAATGTAAAATTAAAATATATTTAGAAATTCATTTTATTCATATAATTAGTGAGCCCTGCGTGCTTTGCTACGCTCCCCGCGTGATGTTAGTGTATGATGCTGTTCTCTTTTTTTAATTGTAGTACATTGCGTTGATATATTTGACGAAGGTGACTTGATTGATTTTAAAATATGTCTCTAAGTTTTACATGTTAAATTTGTATCCACCAATTTTTCGACAACAGCAAGTACAATTTTATTGAAATAATGTTCATGTTGTGCTCCAAAAGAAAAGCTTCTTGTGTTTCAGAAATTTGGTTTTGAATCGAATGAGTGGCTTTTAATTGATACTTGAACAAAACAAGCAAACTGCCAAAGTCAACGATTCTATTATATGTATATAGATGAAATGGAAAGGAAGTAAAAAAATCCTAGGATCTCATTTAGGCACAAATCTGATCATCACGGGAGGAAAAAGTGTACATTTTCTGCTTCCTACCTATCAAGAAACTTTTCTTCCAATAAAATGAGTATGACAGAAATACAGGGTGAGTCAGAAAGGACGGATGTTTTTGAAATGGCTAGTAGTTCCCCCACAAAGGGCCGACGGGTGGGGGGTTGGTACCGTTATGCTCGTCCAGTAATAGCATTTTTTTTCAGTCACCGCCAGGGCGTCCACGAACGGCTCGAACGCCAGAAAATGTTGAGGCGGTCCGCCAAGCTTTCATGCGCAGCCCATGTCGTTCTGCACGTAACCACGCCGCTCAACTTCGCTTGAGTAACCCATCGGTAAGGCGTATTTTACACAATGAACTGCATTTCCACCCCTACAAATTGGCAATTGTTCAAGAGTTGCAGCCAAGGGATTATGAACAACGGGAGTCATCCGCCATCACTTCCCAGGTCGTGTGATTTCCCGATTTGGGGACATTAATTGGCCACCTCGGTCACCTGATCCCTCCAAATGCGATTTTTTCTTGTGGGGATACCTTAAGCCTCGAAACCTCCAGGAATTGAAGGAAGCGATTCGCGAGGAAATTGCCAGAATCGACCGGCAAATGCTCGAGAGAGTAGACGCAAACTTCGTGGAACGGCTTCAGCGCTGCATCGCCGGTGGGGGTCACCACATGCCCGATGTTGTTTTCCACACTTGACATTCTTAAATGCTTTGACCTAACGATTCTTAAAAATTCAAATAAAATTTTTTTTCCATGATCCTTAACAAGTGTATGAATTTTTGAAAAACGTCCGTCCTTTTTGACTCACCCTGTATAACGAGGTTTTTTTAAGATTTGACAAAAATGGTCTTTAATACTATACATCTTGCGTGATAAATAGCTACTAAGTATGTATATGGCAACTGAGTTTGAAAGACAGTTGCAATAGTTTTAAATGGCCCTGAACTCTTCAGCTGATTATCATCCAACACTGATGGAGGTCTCTATTAGGAATATTGGCATTTAATAATGACCAATGTCATTCTGGGGGATTAAATTTAGCTAGGATGTTGGTGAGCATGCCAAGAAAATGATGAGGTTGCCAGATTGGGAGTGAGACTTCGAATATAGTGCAGATTTCGATGAGGAATTTTAACCTTTAGAACTAAACTGGGACATAACAACACGCTTTTTAAGTTGAAGTGAACATAACCTTAAATTTTATTATAAAGGGTGATTTTTCTTTTTGTGCTTTGTTCTTTTTTTAGAGCTGAGGTGTGATTCGTGACATGTGTGAAAGTCAAACGTGCTCAGTTATCATTCCCATTTAATCATGGAAAAACTTACACCTAAGCAACGCTTACAAGCTATTGAATTTTATTATTATTTATATTTTCGCGCACTTCGATCTACTGAGTGAACAATTAAAGCCACAGTGAAAAAATGTCTCACCAATTTTACGCTATTGAATATCAAACCACCTACCCATGATCTATCTTTGCAACATGTTTTTATGTTTAATTCGTTCGTAGTGTACTTGAATTATACATATTGCCTACTTAAATTCTCATCTTGTTACTTGTTATATGTTTTGACAATTCAAGTCCAATGATTTCGTCATGTTATTAGATTTCTCTTTCATGTTGTTCAGATTTTTTCAAATTAAATACAATATGTAAAGTGATACTCTGAGGGTTGATGTCGGGATGGCTGTTTGCACTCTCATATATGGTACTCGTATAGTTAAAATGCATTTGATATTTACCTTGACAATCGTTTCGAAATGAAAAGCAATATTTTTGTTTAACGAGATGAATGCCGAAAACATTTTGTTGTATTTGAGACCCGAGTAAAAGCGTTCAACACAACACAAAACTGCGGACTAAAATCTGAAATTTACGTTTACCATTTGAAAAAGTTAGAAAATGCAAATCATAAAAATGAAAAAAAGGAGCCGAGGTCAATAAAAGTCCCATATGAGACAATAGATAAAGAATCACCAGCGGTTAATGTTTTACCCCCAGATATGCAGAGCCTTTAATTTTTGCGACAATCATTATCACAGGGAGAAAAACGCCTAATCATGCATCGTTTTGACTGAAAATTGCTGATTTCATTACCAAAATGATCTCAGTTTAAGTTGTTTTGGTCTTAGGACAAGACACCATTCGAGCTTCACAGACTTTCAACACCGAATGTTCTCGATTTAAGTACAATTTTTTGTCTTAGCTTTACCAAAACTCCTAGTAAGTAGCAACGCGTCACTGAAAACATTCAATTGTTTTACCTTTTATTAAACTTTGTTGTCATTTCATTTTATACAGTTCTGATATCACATTTTTCTCGTTCAGTCAAGATCGATGAGTTTGACATGAACTTAGTGTAAATAAGTAAATACAATACTATAAAGCACTGGAAAAAAAAAATATAAAACAAACAGCTGCATTGGCAGACCTCTTTTCTTTCTCCACCTAGACAATTAAAGCGGTTGTAAGCACATTATTAGATGCGCTTCGTTGATCAAATTAATTACACAAGACCATAACACTTACCTGGTGAGAAATCACCCACTCTCCGCTCACTCCAAAATCCGGACCGCCATCAAAGTCATGCATACACTACAATAGATACGAGTACAATTCAACCGCATAATGATCAGCGATAGACCGAACCAACTGACTGGTCTCATATCGCTATCGACAACGACCGACCTGGTAAATAAACACACAAAATTTGTCATTAAAATTGGGCGCGATGTTTATCTAATGATTGTTCTGTGCTCTATGAGAGAAACACCGCTGGCTGTATCTATTTAGTGCAACATAGAATTCCCGAAATTGTTGTCCATGTTTTGTCTACTACGTATGTTATGACATAAAAATACGATTCAATGTGGTTCTGGCCTAACGCGTCGCTGAGAACTTTTTTTTTTGTATTTGTTTTTTTATGGCTTTTTTTTATTTTATGTATGTTATATTGTTTTGTTGAAACGCATACTAGATACAAACAATACTATTGTAGATAGGTTCAAAGCATACTATTGGGCCGGAAATTCTAATTGTTCTACTCTACTGTGTTCTAATGCAGTTTCTTTACATTCATGTTGTATCTTTAGTAAGTGTTCGTTAGTTGAAAGAAGCTTAGCGGCCACCAAAACAAGTTTTGGGCTTGGTTAAGTCATTAGGGCGAACTGCTGTTTTTGTGTGGCAGTGTCATAAAAGTGCAACTTAAATGGAAATGAAAAAATCATAATACGAGTTTATACATATTACTATGTATATGTAGTATAGTACGAGTATAAGCTCAAGCCAAACTTCTTGTATATGCATTGAAATTGTTGTCTGGGCTGGAATGCTTAAGTGCTGCGGCGGTCGTTAAAACAATTTGTTTATGCTGTTTTGGGGTTCGTCAAATGTTTGAGAGCTATTGTAAAATGGACATTGGCCGGAGTAAAATGAGAAATGTATAAACTAGAAAGCAAAGAGTGCAACAAGACCCAAAGAGTAAGCCGACAGTTGCAATGGCTCCCACAAGTTTAAAGTCGCGCAAGCGCAGTGAGCACTGGAAGATGGCAAACAAAAAGAATACAGAAAAATACAAAATCAAAATGCATGTACTTATAGTAATTCCAGGATGGCGTACATATTGTATATGTGTGTATATACTATTGTTTAAGTATCTGTATCTTTGTATCTTCCAGTATTTCAGGATCGACAACCTGTACACCACAAAAGGAATAAAACGAGACCGTTCGTCAGACCGAACAATGCATTTACGGTGGTTGACTTGGTGGTGGGTGATTTGATTTCATTTGGGTGGGTTTTTGGGTGCTCTTACTCTGTTTGGTCGCTCTTTCTACTGTTTGTGTCTTGCATTGCACTTCAGATTATCGATTTTCTTCACTTCTGTTTATTGTATTCATTCTACTTACTCGTAGTTGCAAAACTCGTTATACCGCCGCATTGCTGCTGACGTTCATATAAAATATTGTACTCATTCATAGTATATAGAAATCTATAGCATTGAATATCCTTGGGGTAGTCTCAAGTTCTTTGGTTCGTTGGTTTGTCCTTTTGCCAATTATTTGCTTTTTATTAGCGCAGCATCCGCATCAGCTTGCGGAATGGTATGGTATGGTATGGTATAGTATGGTATGCAGGAAGCGGAAGCAAGCTGCCTTCCTAGAGCTAGCAGCTGTTTTGTGATTTGCTATAAGCATCTTTTTGGGGCGGTAGTGTTGGTTGCACGTGACTTTATTCAATTCGAATGTGTGCTCCGAGGTTCTTTGTGTTTTACTTCAGTGAATAACTGACTGAATGAATATGGCATGTGAAGAAGGCCATTTATTTGAATATGTTTGTTGCTTCTGCTGGTGACTTCGACTTTACCATTGTCATTGGCATTGCCATTGAAATTCGTCTGTCGAGGGTCTCGATAATGTTTGATGACTATTTAGCAAGGTTGTGAAATGGTTGCCATGCGACTACAAGATGAACTCTTAAGCATAAATGAATGAAAAATCATTGTAAGTAACAAAGTAATGAAGAATATTTACTTAATGCAACTCCTGCTACTATTCGGCCATTTAAAATGCAACCCTTCAGTCGAGACATCACAGTAAATCACTGCTAAAGTTAGTCATTCGACTGGTCTCTTCGGTGAATCGGTAACTACCACCACAATCATTGCCACCCAGTAAGTGGTCATGCTAAGCCTTGCCGTGTGCCAAATGATTTGATACTCGTAGTATGTCCTCTGTGTGAATTTGTTTACTTTGCAAGTGCAGTGGAGCTTTTTTATATTTTTCCTTTTTTATAATCCTGTCTAAAGTCCTTTCTCTCATTTTCAACCCTTTATTGATTTAACAAACCGGTCTTATTATTTTTGCATGCAAATTGCATACATGATCCCTTGTATAATGGTAATATTTTCTTACTTTAATTAAAATTTGACTCCCTTTTATCAATTGACACAAATATGTAGGAACTCATACCACAAATTACAGACACCGTAACTAAATTGATATCTGATTATATTGTCAAATTTATTATACTATAAGTTTGACCGAATAATCAGAAGAAAGAGGGTACAGGCCCATAAGATATGTTCGTTACATGAAATGATCAGCTAGATGAGACGAATTGGTATAACCAATGTCCAGGAAAGAGCATTTTTGTTCGGAAACTATTATTTTTTCTAAATACACTCATATTAGGAAAGACTTATTATTAGATAGGACATTCACAAAGGCCCAATTAGGGCCTAAGTGAACTGCTTCTTATACCAGTTATAAATTCTACTTAGACGAACACTACTTTCTTAAAAACTGGAAGATCTATAAGTTGCTTTTATCTTCATAGTCTCGAATGAGATCTGATGTCAGATTTTATAAGAATACATATAATTATAAGTATACAATTTTTATTGCATATTTCTTTTATTTTAGGATCATTGTAGACGTTTGTGAAAGGTATGGTTTAAGAGTTCGGTAGCAAGACAATTTTGGTGAAAGAACAGCCGATCGTTGTATCTCCTAGTGTGTCTGTTGATTTCCTTATAAACTGACAGAATCATTTTAGTCCTGAAACAAATAAATAAATTGGGTGTTTAGCATGAAAAATAAAATGGAAAATATCTTTATCTTAATAAAAGACTCATAAAAATGGCACTAAAGGTGTTAAAGAAGTACATAATACTTTTTACAAGGAATTCTCATACCCTTATTAAGTATGAGAGTAGTAGGTACTACTTATTACAATCAATTTCAATTACTATTCACTGCCAAAGTTTGTAATCATCTTGTACGTCACAAGAAAGTCTATTCACATTTTACCTATTCTATTAATGGAAATAAATAGCTTAATGCATTGTTAGTTCTGTTTAACTCTTCTGAATGTTATATCACATCTATTCATCGGAATTATTCAAGTACAAATTCATGTCAAAAACCACGAATGAACCCGAATGCATGCATGCAACAAACCCATAAGACTTGTATGTATGTACAATACTTGCAACAATTCATTGAAGCCTTTTGAGCTGATTTCACGCAACTCTGACTATGAATGCATCCACATATCAATGGATCCATTATTGTTACAGTCCTGTCGAATGCAACAAAAGGCAACAAAACTGCTTTTATTCGAAAGACAATCATGTCATGTTGTGTCAGGCGGCATTGAATACATTTAGAAACAAAAACAAGCGACATATGTAATCATTTCAACTTATTCTATAGAAATCTTTAATCAAAACACGTAGGAAGACTTGGCGCACAATGTGTTGATCCCACGGGGATACAATAACAACAACTTAATACAAAACGTTCAAAGAAACACATCGCACATCGTTCAAGGGGTAAAGTTAAAGCAGAAAAACCGGCTTAATTTGGTTTCTTCAAAAGCAGAAATACACTCCAGATACGTAATTTTTTTAAATTTATTAATTGCCAATAATTACAATATGTGTTCTCTTATGAAAATATAACCATTTCTGGACACATTCATGGTGGTTTAATTAGACCAATTTTGTATACAATGGACTTAAAATAGGCAATTAATTTTTATAATTACACCGTGCGACAAAAAATCATAACTTTTAAATGGAACGTGTTAGAAGAAAACAGTTAACATTTTCGTGTTCAGCATGCCCAAATTCATTACTTTTGTTGTCGTACAGTGTTATTTAAAGGTCCTAGTAGCCAAATTTTCATATATGTACACATAAATTTATTTCGCGTATCTCGGAAACGGCTCTACCGATTTTGAGTTCACCTTAAAACTCGGATGATTTAAGAAAACAGATAATTCGAAAAACCCAAAGGGAGCAATCGAAAAATCCAAATCAAGGTGAGCAAGTGAGATGAGAAAATTTTGGTCATGTGTTTGTTTATTGGACCAGAGTTGCCATATGCATAAAATATAATGTGACTTGTCCATCAGATAAATTATTTTGGGAAAAAACTTTGCATATCTTGATTATTTCGCGTATCTCGAAAAAAATTTATATTTAATCAGTAGACATTGCTTTACATCTCGTTCGCAAAGATTTATTGGATACTGATTGGTTATCTGTAACATTTGTATGTATCATCATTTCCCGTCAAATGTTTTAGAAAATCATCTTTAATCGTTAAAATTTTGTCATCTCACTCGGACACCTTTGCTTATTTCGATTCGGTTGGTTGTTTTCATTGTTTTTTAGAGTAATATTTGTTGTGTTCTGCCTTTCCTTCCTTTTTGGCTTTTCCGAGTTTTCTTTCTTTGCAAACTACTTTAGTTTTATATTATAATAGCGTAGCCCGTAGTGATGTCAGTGCATGATTTTTCGATAGAGAGACATATATATTCGCGCCATCTACCGTCAAATTTTAAAACATAATATTGAACAAATAGGAGCGGAGTTCTAAAGCAATGAGCTTTTTGTATGGTAGCATAATGAGAATCAAAATAAATGCACTCACATATTATTAAAAAAATATGAAAATATATAAAACCTTACGAGTTGCAACAAAGTGGATAGCATATAAACATTCTTCATGAAGAAATACATATACATGTCAACTTTCATGCTGATAGGCCAAACGGTGTTGGAGTTATTCGCCGTTAAACTAATTTTCTCGTCCTATTTTAATATAACCGAACCCGGCATGTTTTTGTTGATTCTCTGTTTATGTTTTGTTCAAGTCGATATTCTCGTTGTTCTTGCGTTTTAAATGCTCTATTTTCGTTCCTTTGCCTATCTTTGGATGTTTTTATTCCAAAACATTCATCCAATTTCATATATATAGAAGAAGATATGATCGACTCTTAAACTTATGTAGTCAGTTGACCCCACTTGAATATCTTTTTTTTCATAGTTTTTAAAGTTTAATTTTTGGCTCAATAATCATGTGGGTCGGACAAAGTGGTCCCACTTATGGACAATAATGTTCATTGATCCAAAAAATAGAGGTATTTTTTGCGATTATTTAATGTTAATGCCGCTTCTTTATATTAAGGATATCAGTGTGTCCACCATGGACACGTGTGTGGCAAGTGCGCCGTGGCTGATCCTTATGTGCCCAATACTTCTTGTAACAGTTATGACCGTCTAGGTTTAACTTTTTTTCTTCGCTAAAGATGATGTTGCGCCACTTCTCATCCCAAAATTGGAATTTGTTGCAAAAGCCGATCTTGCGGTTATATGATGAGCTAAAAGTTTAGGTTTCCGGGTCATGGAAGTATGTGAAATCTAAGAATGTCCGTGCAAAATTTATACAATTCTACTTCCCGTTATTGTAAGACACATTTGCCCTTTTATTTGGCCAGTAATCATTCCTCCAGCCACTGTAAGTAGCCGCATTTTCCGTTTACACCGATCGTCGATATTGGTCTTCCTATCACTCTGTGTAGTTGGTCCGTAGTTTCTTTAAGACATTTGTTATGGTGTTTATATGGTGATTGAGTTTTACAGCAATTCCCTTTATTTGGACTCCTTTTACGACCATTTCCAGTATAATTCCTTGATCATGTTTACAAAGGCTTTTTCCGCGAGTCACTTTTAATGTCAAATGCAAGGAAGTTAAATTAACTTCTTTTAAAAGAAAAAACCTTTACCCTGTATTCGGCACCAATTTTTTGCGATTCGAACACTGATCGTTTTAGCAACCAATAGTCAACTAAATGCGCTATGCACATATAATTATTAATTATGAAATGTAAAGTTTTATTTTAAAATGAAACTCAAAGATGAATAGAGTTACCGATACATGTTACAAACATCACACTAAAGTGATAATATGTACGTACATTTTACAGAGAAGAACTACTGGCAAACTAACAAACATGACAACTTAAAATAACATCATGATGGGAAATGTTTTGGTTTCGAAGTTTTATTTGTTTGTCTTGATTGTAGGAAATAATAAAAATTCAGCAGACTTCTGTTTTATTGTACTTATAACATTCATTCATGCATTTCATAGTATGCTATTTTTTTCCCTTATTCTCTCTCAAATGTTGTAGAATGAAAAATGTTTGCGAAATTCAAATTTATGATGCAAACAAGCGGGTGGGCGGTTGGTCGGGTGTTTAGAATCATGTTGAACAACGCCTACATGGCATGTTGGAACATTTGGAACATGCCAAAAACAAACTATGTTTTACTGAATGTTATTGAGGGTTAATAGAGATTTCTTTATTTTCATATCTTTCTTGTTCTATGCCCCAGGGTGCCATTATTTGCATGTATGCAAGATCTAAGCCAAGTGCGAGTATTACTCTTTGCTGTATGACATAATCTTCAGATGATAATGCAGCTTGTTTTAATCGTGTGTGGCATGTTGCAACATAAATGTTTGTTCTTCCATATACTCATCTATATATTACTTGAAGAACTTTCAATTTAGGCCAAGTTTGCTTTGTAGAGTAATATTCTAAAGGTTTTTTCTAATTTTGCCATCTTTCTAACAACAAATTAACTCTTCCAAGAATCAAATTTCATGCCATTAACTGCTTCAAGTCATGTTATAGTATCTTTGTGTTTATATTGTAGTATGAACTTTCAACATTATATGCAGTAGTTGTTGTTGTTGGTAGTGTTCTTTGGTAGAGTCAGAACAACGAGTTTTTGTTCTTAACCAACTATGAAAACCAAATACCATAAAAGTACGAAGAAGAAGAATAGCGCAGTGGCTCTTCTACAAAACAACAGTTTCACAATGACCAAGTGAACCGAACCAAGCTGAATTGAGTCGAACTGAACTGAAATGAACTGAACTGTCGGAAGACTGACAGGCCCGGCATGACCGACATGGCCCATACCGGTTCGGTTCGAGTACACTGTAGTTGAAGTGTGTCTGACTGACATGCATTGTCTCTATCTATATAATGCCAGTACTAGTATAACGATACAATATGTTTATCATACATATACACACACAATACATTCTCTTGCAACAACGAAAATACAATTTTTTATTGTTCTCTATATAACAAACTGGGGTCGTCATCATCATCATCATCATGCCTCCGAAGTCTTGTTGCTGCAAGTTGCACTCACGCGGTAATTGCAGCTTGCGCTTCTTTTCAACCTTGTCGTGACTACTTTGGCGTGGAGTCATCGCAACTGTTATTGTTTTCTAGCCGATTCTTCTTATTGTATTTCTGACGACGATGGCGATGACGACGACATCTCTCTATGTACTCTTGTACAATATATTGTATTTTTGGAAACGCATTTAATGACTTTTTATGCGTTTCTAATGCGAACAATTGTCTATGATGGGCGCTTTCATCTACAAGTACAATAACTTTAATTGTTTGAAATACTTTATTTATGGATCCATTTAATTGTTTATTGAGGGCGCTAGTGTTGGCATTTTCAAGTAGGTTGTACTCAATTATGGTCAAAAGTTTACGTCTACAATATATTTAATTCGAATAATACGAATTAAGTGACTTACAATAAAAGAATTTTCCAGCATATTTATGTAGCTTTCATGAATATTTTGTATCAGTTTAAACTATCTATTGGTTCAAGGAATCTAAATATGAACCTAACAAATTTGCCAAATCTTGTATTTGATTCTCTTAACAGAGTATAAGTTTACTAATTACAAACGAGTGTCTAAAATTAGTAATAAGAAAACTTTTATCATCATCATTGTTACTTATTGTTTTACTTAGTAAAGAAAGTGTTTCAATTTTGTGCTTTCATTGGGAAATCCTTTATCCTTAAGATTACCATCATACTTGTTATTGTGTAGCTCGATTTTCTTCTCAGTTAAGAATTGTGCTTTTGTATAGTACTAAGTTATCCATAATAATTTAACCTACATTTAGAGGCGTACAAAAAGTATATTTAGATGAAAAATTTAATTTCTATGTAATCCCATGGCTTATATGTACTTTATTTAAAGTATTTTAACATATGCTGAAGCATCCCATAGACATACAATATAAATACTATTTGAGTTTCTGCAATAAAATACCATGATACTCTTCGGTGTTTTCAGACGAAGCAGTTGCTATTCTAAGTAAATGCAGTACAAATCTCACAACAAACCAGAGGTAAATTTGTTATTTCCACTGACAGCCGATGCTATCAATAACATAACTAATCGGAACTATACAATTAGCCAAATACGGGACGCTTATATCAAGACCCCGTCCATACAAATTTTTTGGGTACTTAGTCATAAATGGATGGCCGACGGAGCAGCTAAGCACTAGCTAATCGCAGTCCATAAAAAAGACAATCTCCTTTCTAAAAGCTTGTCATCTCTTTGATTTAAATTTTTATTTTTTTGGCCCTACCAGCTAGTGCTTTAAGTTTATAGTATTATCCCTATAAGTATTGTTTTATTGTATAATTTATTTTAATAAATAAAATAAAAGTAAATTTTGAGAAATTTATAGCACAATGCGGAAAATATTTTAGTTTGAGAAGACAATACTATGCAATATTGCAACAGTTGAAAAGAGTCAATTAGGAAAGCAAATGGGAAGTTTGTTTTTTGCAACGGCATCAATAAACATAACTTTCTTTTCATATTTGTAAAAATGTCCTGGAGTAGCTGGTTGCTCATACTTATCAAAATTTATGTGAAGCTCGTGGCAGGTCATATAAATAGTTGCTCGGAGTCAAAGGGTTCACTATATTGTATGCATATCTGTTGGCCACTGAACACAATATACTCGATTGACCAGTTATCGAAACTAAATAAAATTTGAATTGTAATTTAAAATAATACATTTTATTGGGTTCTTTAAAAATTAAGAGCCATTGATTTAGACTATCGGTACATTTCTCTTCAAGTGATGGATGGATTGCAATTATGTAGGTATATAAATCCCGCATAGATGGCGTATTACCATTGAACGAATGAAATAAAAACTGAATATCAATGGACTAAAAATACTTGCAACAATTATAAATTTTGCAAACATCAGCAAATTTATGAAAATCAGCAAAACATTTTGCTCTGCCAAATGTAATTTCTGTTAGTCATTCATTCACATCAATATTATCATCATCAACCTCATCATCATCATTATTACTACAATATTATCATTAGTAGTAACAATGTTTGCCATATACATACTATATATACAATATATGGTATACTCGATCGACTGATTGTTCTGCACGCTACATTGGATGTTGTTGCTGTTGTTACTATTGCTGTTGTTGCTTCTGCTTGAGATGAACTACTTGAAATTATGCCGTCAGCTATTTTACACACCAACGAGTTGCAATTGCGCCGTTGCAACTGGCAACTAAGTAGCAGCAGCTGCTTGCCATCCCATCCCATCCATGCCAATCCATTCATTCACTCCAATTCATGGCAAACCAAGCCGGTGCCAACTTGGCCACTTTGACCAAGTGTTGAAATGGAATGATGTGCCTCATCATAAGAAAAAGTGTTAGAGACCTACATAGACCAAGCTACAATACTCTAAGATACTACAACGAGTTGATTGGCGATTCTTCTACACTTTTTATTGTATTATTTGAGAAGAAGATACTACAACAACATCATTATTAATTTTGCGCAAAAGTAGCGGAAATGTGAAGTTTATAATGCATATAACTTTTTTTTGCTTCTTGTCTGCCAGTACAATTTTTACTACAAACGCTAGACTGATTTACATCCGCACAATTGGAGATGCTACTCTATGCACATGTGTCCAAAATGAGAGGAAGATACAAAGAGAGAGTGAAACTGGCAACGAATAGCTCCAGGTTCAATAAGAACTTGCATGAAGCTCGTTTCCTGTGTTTTGCTTCTGGTTTGAATTGTAGTATTTATTGCTGGAAAACACTGTAAGAAATTTACCATAACATTTGATTAAACTTCCAGGTGTATTTGTCATCATTATGAATTGCAACCACTATTGAACTTATGCCTCCTCTACATTGTTTCAATTTTACTTATTCTAAGCTGTTTTTATATTAATTGTAGGTTTGACTCTTTATGTCTCCATCTTTTAGATGTTCTTCCAATTTTTCTCTTATCTTATCTTCTCTTCTCAAATCTTCATTTGCCTTTGATTACACGTTTAATTACGGCTTAAACTTTTGTTTCTTCTTTCAGAATCCTGGTTACTCTCAACATTGATCTTTCCATTGCTCTCTAAGTCACTTTACACCAATTAATGTTTCACAACCATCAGCATCACATTCTAGTCATATACTTTCTTATTTCCTTTTTCGTTTTTCGTCATAAACTGTGATTTTTTATTAGATAATTTTTTTAAAGTGTAGCTTTAGATCACATCTTGTCTGACTTTGCTTTGTACGAGTAGTAGTGAATAGTACCTGGTTTTTTATCTGTTTAGTTTTAGTGCAACATAAAGCTTTTGTTTTGAGCCGTCAAGCGACATCCTCCATCAACGTCACTGGCGTAGATATCCCTAGAAGCAACAACAAAAACAATAACATATATACTATTGTAGAATAATAACAGGGACAGTAGTGAACAGGAGCGCGACAAGCAACCATTAAACCAAGTTGCTTTGGTTTGGTTTGCTCATACTAGTACTATTCATTGTCAGTGAACCAACGTTAGGCAAACTTTAGCAGGCTTCATCGGTCTATCGCGTGCTACACTCATTCACCCTTCACTCTCCTCCCGTTCATCATTCATTTGGCAGCAGCAGTTAGACATAGTCACAATAGTAGTAGTCGTAGTCGTAGTAGTACCAGTAAGTAGTGTGTACTCCAACCAAGTTTGTCACTTAAGGTCTGCTTGCCTGCCAGCCTGCCTGCTTTACTTTTATTATTTTATTTTTTCAGTAGTTGTACTACTAGTTCAATGAACTTTTGTTTTCGTTATTGTTTGGGACTTGTGTCGTGTTGCGCCCATACTACATACTACTCCCTGCTGCACCAATTTCATTCTGCCCCATAGCCAGTTTGAGCATTTGTTGCTTCCTTGTTTGTGCTATAATGGGAGCATACACCATACACATATTTTTGTAGCTAGAAAGTAGGAATAAAACCTGGAAGCAGATGATGGATGTTGGTTGGGATTATCCTAAAGTTGCATTTAGGCAGAAATTCTGGTTTCAAGCAACTTTCTATGTAGGGTTTATTTGTTTTTATAGTCTTGTTTGCTGCTGCTGTTGGTGGAAACCTTAACTGTGCCATGTTGCACTTGTTTTTTATTTGGTCTTTTCTATAATAATGTAGTTTGTTACCGTTAAATGCCATTGTTCTCGGTGTCTTCAACACGATTAAATTGAACTTTTGTAATTTTTTTCTTTTTATCGAATTTCGTATTTTTCACGATTTTTCCATTTACTTCATGGTTCGTTTTGAAAAGAAAAAGTAAACTTTCTTGGCATGAAAAATAAACTTATTGTTTCAAAATACAAAAAAATATAATAACAAAGCATCAAAGTTGTTCAGTCATATTGGATCGGGAGCGGCAACTCAGTCGTTCTTTTATTTGGAAGTACAGTCTTATCTCAGTAGCCTGGATGGTTTAGCGAAATGGCCCGATTGGTAACACTTTGATATCATATTACATATTATTGAATACATACATCCGGGGAAATTTCAACAGTTGATCAGTTCATTTACTAAGATGCAAAAGCAGATCATCTTCTGAAAATTATAATTATTATTATTATTAAGAAGTAGAATAAAAAAAAAAAAATTCTTATACTTCTTAAAATTAAGAGCGCTAGCTGCCATGGCTTTCAGCTCTTAGATAAATAAAATTGAAGTAAAAGATTAATTAATATTAGTTATATAAGATTTATCAAATTAGTAGAATTAAAAAAATTATAGATCGAGTTTATGTTGCTAAGATTTGGATTGCCCAGGAGCTCTATCATGTTAATTTTGGTTTAGACTCGAAGGTGATGTGTTGCATTGCATTCTGAGAGCAGGTGTTCCACAGTTGCAACGTCATTGCAGAGAGGACATGTATCATTGTTGCGGCCGCACAATAGGTGTTGATGAGTGAGGGAGGTGTGACCGAGTCGGCGGCAGACGAATAATTTTATTGCATTACGGTGGCATTCGGCAAGATAAATTGGAGTGATAGCACTCGGGTTTAAACGCTTGTAGTGGTGACTTGCGTTAACCCATGAAATCCGGTCTTTCTCCCGTATATGAGCTTTAACTAAACGGAGGATGTCGGCCTTTTCAAGTAAGTTAGCTGTGTGTGATGGTTCTTTTAAGGCGAGCTTAGCACGGGAGTCGGCTAGTTCATTGTCAAGTATTTTGGCATGGCCAGGGACCCACATAAGTTTAATATGCTTATGTTGAATAAGCTGGTCGCGGATTGAAGTAGTTATTATACTGTTGCTGTTGGGGTTTCGTAAGGAGTTAATAGTTGATTTGCTGTCTGTGCAAACAATGACGTTGGATGGAATATTAGCAGCAAATCGTACAGCTTGGAGAATAGCACATGCTTCTGCAGTGAAGATAGAGCAGAAATTTAAAATAGAACCAACCGATCTTGTTGTATTTGTTCCGTTGACAACAGCAAACGAAGTTGCATCTGAAGTTTTTGATCCATCAATGAATAAGAACAATGTTGTGTTGTGACTTGGGTCACAGTAAACTTCATTGAAACGAGCTCTACATTCTTCTGAAAATTACTTGTTGAACTAGAGCAGAATTTGTAAGAGTTCTATTTAGTACGTAATTTTATTGAATAAATAAAATACTTGTTGATCTAGACAATAAATTTACGATAGTGTTATGGTTAAATCTATAAAAAGGGGAATCCCCAAATGAAAGCCAACAAATAAGATTTGAAAGTAAATAAATAAGCTTGGTGTGGTGTCCAGATTACAGAGTCTACAAAAGAAAGCAAATTGTTGTTCGGATTATATATTGAATTGTCTGAATTATCATGTATCTAAACTATCGTGATTGTACTGTGATTGATATGTGGCATTGAGTTACTTTATACAACTGAACTAAAAACTAACCTACAAAAAAAAAAAAACAAAGAATCATCGCATTTCGACTTTCGACTAAACAAAACAATTTATTGCAAGTTCATATTTCTTTTCTTTTTAACGCTTCTTTCTATGCTGTTTGTTGTTTTGTTTTGCTGTTCGCTAAAATAGTTTAAAATATTGCACGTGGATGCCGCCGCCGCCTTTTTCTGTGGACGCCTTAAGCTTTTCCCGATGTTTCAGGCATGACTTTGTTACTTTTGTAACTTTTTGTTTAATGACCAAGACCCAATCCAAGTGGCGCGTTGTACGTGCCATGTTTGCGTTATTAGCTTCCATAGCTTCAATAGCTTTAAGAATGAGCGCATATTGCACATTTTCCGTTTTCTTTGCCTCCTTCATTTTGTTGAGGAATTTTTCCTTTTTTCTTTTTTTTTCTGTTGTTGTGGAAAATGCAATTAAATTGGCTTTCATTGGATAAATTCATTGTTCATTGCACATTATCAGCATCTCAGTACACGTTTCAATTCGTCTCTCTTGCCATCATCTTGAGTTCTTTAGTTGGAGTCAATCAATTAAGTTTTGAGCACATGTAGCGCATGAAAAATAAATTGAATACCAGATGTGTATCTTTATTGTTACGAGTATGTGGAATATTTTAGATACATTTGTCTTGAGAAATTGTTTATGGTGAAGCGCTTCACATATGGTGTCCTAGAAAAAAGAAACAATGAATTATTATAAGTAATAATTATGCTTAAAGACTTAGATTTTAATTAAAGTGAAATAGAATGAAATATATATAAGTGCAATATTATAAGAAGAATAAAATAATAAGAAAAATGTTTAAAAAATATGTATGTTTCATTTAGAAAGAACAGGTTGTTCTTGTCAAATTTGAATTTATCATTATATATTTGTATCTCACCATGATGTTAGAAATCGGTCGGGCTGTTTCTCTTCATCTGTTCTTAAATTGTTATCCAAATTATTATCTCAGTTTCATCAAACTGAATCACATCTTAAAGTCATAATTAATTTATCTGCATCGAAATTTGTCATACTCACTAGCCTGAAGTGACAGCAATTTAGTTCTCTTACGTTTATTTTAACATTTTAGATTAATGAATTAGAATGAAATCAAATCTCAATCGAATTTGTCCTCTTAAACTTCTTGTGCCAGTATCTCAGATGGACGAATGCAGAAGATTCAATATTACGCGTAGGATGACAAAAAGCTTTAACTGAAAACATATGCAAAGCTATAACCGGAATTCCTGAGAATCGGATGCTTATCAATACATAGTTACATTTAACAATTCATATCCAGATGCTTCAATATCATTACAATGCTTTTTTTTGAGAAATTCAGCACTTTATTATGCGAAACGTAGTACTCAATAAAAAAATTTATAAAATGTCAAATATCGAAATTTATAAAAATCAAAGTTAAAGGAATTGAATAACTTATTATACTTAGTGACATTTGTAATTGTTAGTAAAGGGTGTTTTTTTAGAGTTACACAACTTTAAATTGAAATAAAACAAAAAGAAATCACACTGACTTTATTGGATAGATAATGTTATGACATTAATATCTAAATATGATATCGGCCATGTTGCCTCCACAGCTGGCGCGTACAAGGTGCAATCTGGAAGTCCGATTTTCACTTACTTTTCGCAGCATTTGGGGCCGTATTTCGCCAATAACTCTTCGAATGTTGATTTCCAGGTGTTCAATTGTCTCTAGTTTATCGGCGTAGGCAAGAGACTTTACATAACCCCAAAGATAATAATCCAAAGGGGTTAAATCACTCGATCTTGGTGGCCAATTAATAGGACCAATACGTGAAATTATTCGTACATCAAAAGTTTCTTTGAGTAAATCAAGTGTAGTGTGCGCTGTGAGGCATGTAGCTGCGTCCTGTTGGAACCACATGTCAGCAAGATTAATTCCAGCTAATTGAAGTACGTAAATACTTCTAATCATGTCCCTGTATCGTTTTTGAAGACATATGGACCAATGACTCCCCCGGCCCATAAAGCTCACCAAACAGTAATTTTCTGTGGATGGAATGGTGTTTCGACAAAAAAAAAGTGGGTTATCTTCACTTCAAATGAAAAAATATTGCTTATCGCTGAACAAAATATTGTATAAAAAATCAAGATCAACATCAATTTGTGCTTCAGCCCATTAAAAGCTTTTAATAAAGGCTGATTCCGACAAATGTGCAGTGTATGGAAAAAAGAAACCTATGTGCAAAATATCAGTTCTCAAACTCAAAAACTGAGGGACTAGTTTTTATTTCTTATTGTATTTTATGATTGATCATTTTTCTTCAATGATGTTTTCACAACTCCAAAATATCTGTCGTTATGAAGAAAGGAATGACCGGACAATAAAAACTTGAGGTCAATAATAGTTAAGTTACTATTATCAGCTGATTGAACACTCGTTAACCACATCAGTGAGAGTTTAATATTTCGATTTTCACCGGTACGCTATAATGTGGTATTGGGTTATAACATTCTGAATATGTTTCAAACAGGAAGATGTTATTTCTTCCGCAGATCTAGATGCTACAGTTTCCTCCTATGCATACATATGAATTCTATTTTAATGAAAATTTTCCTCCTTTTTCACTAAGGTCTGAGGTAGTTTTAATTTTCATATACAGTGAATCGCACTTTTGACGCGTGGTTGAAACGATAGTTGATATATGTATATAAATATAAAATATAGGATAGAAAAAGGATACAAAAATATAACTCATTAATTAATAGGTAAACGTTATTTTGTATTGGAATGGACTTATTCCACTTTCAAAAATAAAAGCAATTAACCGATTGTGAAGTGTGCACACATTTATTGTCGGTAATATTGGTATCAATAGTAAAATGGAAGTAGTATTCTATTAGATGATTCTATGGCTTGAGTTTGATTGGAACACACGTCCTGAAATTGTAACACGCCTAATGGAATGCATACAGTTTCGCTTAATGGGTCTTGAATTCTTACATTGGGTGCACTAAAATGCAGCACGAGAATCTCAATTGCTGTGTGAGAATTTCATGTAAGTTAATTAATTAATTATGAAATAACTTAATTAACGATTCACTACTAAACTTCTTAGTCTGATAATTGTAACCCACACATATACCACAAAGTATTGTATATAAATAACAAATTTAAAAAGATCGCCATTTTCCTTCAAAACATTGAAATTTGGGTTTCTACAAGAAAAAGAATTAAATTTTTAATAAAATGTTTACGCTTTCTGATTTGGTCACGTCCTTTCATACTACAGCAACTAAACAAATCTCATTAATAAAAATATCTAGCATCAGCAATTGGAACTATGCAATTTGCATATTCATGAAATTTGATATTGTAACATTCGCCGTTTGAAATCAAAGAGAGAAAAATAATAACAAAAAAATGTTATATTTAAATTCAAAAACGAACTCGTACTCAAACTCATTTTTCATGCCACCAGCCGGAGGGTGTTGAAGTTCAATGACGTCATTATTAGTAGTTATTTTAGCTAGTTGGATTTAAATTTTTTCAACCGAAAACAGCTTCTCTTTTACCATGAGTCTACCATATTATCTGGTATTGTATTTAGTAGTTGCACGGCGCTTCTTGTAGTATTAATGCAACATGCGATGGAATCTTTGACAATTTTATAAGAAAGCAATAAATTGCACAGCTAAAGAAATCTATAAATTTTGACTTCAAAAAGAAGCAAATGTAGGGGAGACAATAATAAAATGTTTGCCATTTTTCAATAATTCTAGTAACGTTTTGCTTCGACTTCTACTTCGACATTCGAAGGAACATTAGATTCGAAGATTTAAAGATTAAACTACATGAAAAATTGTTAATAGTCTTCTTGGGGTAAGCGCAACTGCGCTACTTTATTGTGGCCATCATACAATTCGAAATGAATTTGTTCCACTTGAGCGCATTTCACTCTGTGAGCTACTGCTACTAGCAACTATGGCCAGTGAACCACGCGCCATTCATGGGTGTGTGGGGCAGGCAGCTTTGTAAGATCACAGATTAGTGCAATAGGAACACGATGAACATTGAACAGGAAAGTAATAAGTTACATTTTCTTTAGCTTCACTACTCTCTTGTTGTTCCTGTCGTTGCTGGGTTATGGTAGTAGATGCACAGCAGTGAATTTACAAATCGTGCCGTTAAAAATCTTAAAAACGATCAAGCAAATGCTACTACCTCTTACTGAGTTTGCTAGTATCCGATAAATGATATTCATTGGCGGCCAATAGAAAGTTAACTGGGTATAATAGGTCGAGGAGAAGTGGCAAGGCTATCTAACCAATGCATTGATTAAAATTAGTTGTTGACCCACAATTTGAACTCTAAATGTAATGAAAAATTGGTCCAGAAACTTGTTTTGAATTTTTTGTTAAACTAAACTAAACTCCTTTTTAGTTCAAAGACTCTTACTTATTCCAATACAATAAAACCTTTTCCATATCTCAAATACACTAGTAAAATGGGTTTAAAACTTTTTTGCCACAAATAGTTCTAATAAAAGAATGAAAAAAATTTCAGGAAAAATTTTTAAAGAAAAATATAATTAAATAAACTAATTAAATAGGGCAAATGCGGCAATACCCATAGTTGTAAGTTTGGAAAATGAACTAACATTGCTTTTATAAAATATATAAAGAAAAAATTACCATTTTCATAAAGTTAAATAATAAAATAA